>CM034543.1:38226733-38327722 GCA_020002185.1 Paraescarpia echinospica
TTACAAGTAAAATTAAAACTGACTCCAAAACACCCCAAAACTTTTCCATACACAGTAGGCCTATTGCGTATGGGTGGTTTGGTTGTCGCAAAGTACCTAAGAGGAAATAAATTGTCACTGTGGCATCACCTACTGAGTGAAACATATTTTAATTACATATTTGATAACAGAAGAGGGCAGCGTGGTTAGTCATTACATAAACACATCATTAAACATGCCAATAAAAACAAACTGGCCTCACCCGCATATTGCTCCGTGTATTGCAAAACCAAACGGCTTTAGCTTGTCGTACCCATCAATGTGAATAAGATAGTTTGGGCCTTTGCTATAATATTGGCTCCGGGAAAATCTGTTTATCCTTCGCTCGGATACCCTTTCTGGGTCCATTATTTGTAACAATGTCATTACCGTGTCCCTGTAAATGAAATAAACTATCATAAATAAATTCACACATATGTAGATGGAGCCTCACATCACTTAGTTACAGTATGCCCTTCAGCAGCAGGTACACATCAAAATTAGTGCTGTCACGGTAGCGGCAAACTTTGCGCTCACATTTACGTCCGACTGACAACCAAGGTTTCAGCTCAGGTTTGGAACACATGTTGCAACAGTAGCAAAAGACTTCGTATAATCCCAGGACAGTAGCCGCAGGAACTGATAATATAAGTTATTATGCTAATAAGATTATATTACGATTTAAAATGTCCATGTTATTTGCAATGAAAGATAAAAATTAGATGAAAATAAAAAATGTCAAACTTTTTTGCTGTGTACATCTTATGCCACATTAGAATCTCCGCCATTACCACACCTGTGGTCATAGTGGACATGTAATTAAACTAAATGAAGGATAACATATGGAGTGTTAAATATACTACTGCTAATATTCTCTGAATAAAATTGTTGTTGCTAAACACTGGACACACCTTGGCACCATCAAACCGTGGAGGTTGCGTAGTCGCACTGTCATGCTCCTGTAGCCCAAACAACGTCCACTTCCTTCCAACTCGTGCTGAAACAATTATTATGTGGAAAAGAGATTGACATAATGTAGATATATATATATATATATATACATACATATATATATATATATATATACACACACATATATATATATATATTGTTGTAAACAAAAAAAACACCCATTAAAGACAGTATATCATTAATATGGTTTTGCGTAAATGTGGTAAATCGTTAAAGGGATGAATTATACTTTGCTTTCATAAGGTATACATTATACACAACAAAGCGCCTCTATTTAACTGGTTGTTAAGGTATTGATGCATATTGCATAAGTAGGTTAGGACACTCAACAAGACAACTATTCAACTGTGTACATTTATTGTTAGACGTGTGTGATATATTTCATATTTTCATAGTTATGATTCAATTTGTTATCACAGAATATTCCCTGACACATTGTGCTATTTTCTTCGATATGATGCTAAACAGAAACAATTCCACCTTCCGTTTATATGTGTATTGTTTCAGGAATGTACTAGAATATAGAAGATCATAAAGAATTCATTTAATACTGAATCGCCATTCATATTTTTGACATATTAAAATACATTTAAATTCTACTTCATTTACGAACTTTCTTTTTATTTCTTGTGTTACATAAATATAATTTTTTATTATTTCCAGTAGCCGTGAACATGTGCAACATAGACATGAGTACTTATTTAAACTTGAAAGTACCTGCATTGCTGTTGCAACCATAGCGTAGTCAACTACTTGTCTGCGCCTTAAGCCAAGTCTTTGTAGAAGGCGTTTTAACGTCCGCACACTGCACAACATTAAGTGGTTTACATACACATCTGGCACTATGCCCGCTTGCTATTAAGTCATTGTGCTTATTGAATGCATTATTTATTTTACTATAACTCTCGCTCTTCCACTCTCTCCCTCTCTACCTATCTCCCTCTCTCCCTCTCTCCCTCTCTCCCTCTCTCCCTCTCTCCCTCTCTCCCTCTCTCCCTCTCTCCCTCTCTCCCTCTCTCCCTCTCTCCCTCTCTCCCTCTTCCCCTCTCCCCCTCCATTCCTACCACCCTACCCTGGTGCGTGTGTGCGTGCGTGTACGTATGAATTAATTGAGTTTGTAAACATTAATGCGTTCAGTATATTCATGGTTAGTTAATCAATACTTTTTAAGCATTCGCGACGCAGTTACTCAACAACATACCGTCATTCATTTTACAAATAGCGAATGGAAGTGCAACAGTTATCTAAACAATTGAGTAGTAGGGACCTAAACGATAAATACAAGTTGAAAGAGTATCCTCTATCATCCTCGTTAGCCAGGTCGATGACAACGTACACTACCCCTGGCAGATATCCTACGCAATTTATGGAGGTCAGCTGATTCAAACTAGAAATTAGCTTCGCCGCAACTGTGCAACCCGTGAGAACAGTGCAGACACCCGCCCCACCCGCACCTCAATTCTAAGACGAAGCCAGTGATTTCATAACATCTCACGAGGGACTGAACGGTATTGTGTATTCAAATAATTACTTCTACTTTCCCCAACATTGCACATAACATTACCAAAATCATGTGGTTGAAAATTTGCCGGCACGCAATATTATTGGCTTAGCTTATATTCCGAGTCCCGCAAGGCGATCTGCCGCGGGGTACTGAGACTTGTGTAATCAGCAGCGCCCCTGGCGCGCGAGGATGTAATCTATGAACACATTATGCTTTTTACTCAGATTATTATATTATTACCATATTATATTCATGAAGAACACACCTGATGGATATTCCGTTGTGGCTGAGTATCGCACAGATTTCAACATTACTGTATCCTGCCACGAAACACTGTCTTACTAAACTGTGAACTGAAATGAACATATACATTTATTATGAAATGCACTCTCATGAAAAATACACGACAAGTTTGCAGCAGTTACCTTTATTTGACCTGGCAATGATGCTACAACTGTATTTACAACAATACAATTGACACACATGCATGCTATAATTATAGGTTTATAATCACACAGGCACGCACGCACGCACACACACGGGAATATATTACAGATGTATCTTCCATGGTTGTAATTTACTGGGGGCATGCAAGATAGGCGATTCATAGATAGACTGCCTCCACAGTACTTCCATATCAGGGAACAGACAGACACATACAATATAATCATACTGTTCTAATGAATATGTCTGGCTTAACTAGTGCACCTTTTTCAAAACAATAATCGCATCCACATGTGACCACATCAAAGCAGTTGCCTACACACAACTATGACCAGACAGTCTCAATAATTACCACTTCGTGCCGCATGCTATATTGGGCGGCATCGTAAATCGCTGCAATTGACAGGCAGTTACACTATAGCGTATCTACGGTTTGGTAAACTGTGCCTCAGCTATTCGATTCACTTAACTAAAAAGAAACAATTAAACTGTAGACAGAAAAAAACATGTGACGCAAATGACGGCTAAATTCAGTTTTTTCGATGATTTAATGTACATGCTTCTTGTTAAACCGACTTCGAATATTGTAGCTATTTATAATAATTGAAACATAAACTTGGACACAAACGAACGGCATTTGCAATAAGCGAAAGTTGAAAAAAGTTGTCGTCTCTTCCCATGTATACAAAATAAGTTTTATATTTTCTACCAAGGATATCCAGACGGAAACAATTTAAAAACTGCATTTGAGCGGTAGAAGAAGTACATATATGTCATGTTATGAAATATGTTTGCCCCAGACTTTCGTCACAACATTTAGAAGTACGAACACAACAAATTATGTGCGCAAACCAAATATATATGTAACCGTATACGTACAGTCAGCATCATCAGCCATCATCACATGCTCTGAACATAAAAAGGAATGCGTTTAATAAAATACAAATGGCTGCCAAAGTCTCGTTTTCGACGTACGCATGCTCATTACGGCATCTTTATAATTTATACCATCGCATCGCGCATCGCATCGCGCATCGCATCGCGCATCGCATCGCGCATCGCATCGCGCATCGCATCGCGTATCGCATCGCGCATCGCATCGCGCATCGCATCGCGCATCGCATCGCGTATCGCATAGCGCATCGCGTATCGCATCGCGCATCGCGTATCGCATCGCGCATCGCATCGCGTATCGCATCGCGCATCGCATCGCGCATCGCGCATCGCATCGCGCATCGCGCATCGCATCGCGCATCGCATCGCCCATCGCATCGCGCATCGTCCATCGCATCGCATCGCGCATCGTCCATCGCATCGCGCATCGCATCGCGCATCGCATCGCGCATCGCATCGCGCATCGTCCATCGCATCGCCCATCGCATCGCGCATCGCTCATCGCATCGCCCATCGCATCGCGCATCGCGTCATCGCTCCATGGCGCTGCAGGTTGCCACACAAAAACGCGATGGCCCTTCTCGGCCATCATACTCCAGTGACTGCCATTTTCACACGTGGCATTAGGAACAGATCCCTCGGCCAGGCTACCCATTAATACACTAATGATAACTTAATAGATAAGAGTTCTCTATATTACATATGTACAAATCAGGCTTCACCTGAAAGCCTAGTAATATCTGAGTAACATTCAGCAGCTTTTAGAAGTGCACTATAATCAACGTTAATGGTAAACCCAATCGTATATATTTATAACACGTCAAAACTTTAAAGCATGGCATACACGTCAAGACGCGACGATTTGTTTGCGATTATTTGTTTGTGACGATTAATCGCGTCGCGACGTATATGTGATTTAACAAGATTTTAACAAGATTGCCACCCAGAGAATTAACTCTAGATGGCAGGTGGACAAGGAGGCCCTTTGGCTTATCGAGAGTCCAACCCTTTTATCTACGTGTATCCCGCCCTTCTGAGGTATGTGTCGATATTTTTTAACATATTCACGCTACTAGCACCCAAACAATCAGCAGATAATATGTTCCATTCATTTACAGTCCTTTATAACTCTCTTATATTTAATCTACACTGCTCCTTTGCTCATGTAACTTCATGTCCTCTAGTCCTTCTATCTTTCTTAACCGAGAAAAAAATATTTATATCAATATTTTCATAACCATTCAAAATTGGAAGCACTTCTATCTGATCTCCTCTCAATCTCCTGGTCTCTAGTGTTATTAAACCACATTCGTTTAGGCGTATTTCATAACTAAAATCCCTCAGTTTTAGTTCATTTTAGTCGCTCTCCTCTGTACTCTTTCTAGCATATCTAGGTGACTCTAGATTTTTAGTACATTTTAGGAGATGAAATGAGAAAACATTTATTTCATTCGTTAAGATCACTTTAACTTTATTACTGTTTTCTAGATATTTCTCCATGAAAATATGACGTATGCATTTATAACAACCCAACTATCAATCTGTAATATTTCAATAAATATGATATGCCAAAACAATTATCTGTAGTCTTATGTCAGTGCTGTTACGGGACAAAATATATTTTTATTCTCCAATAATGTTACGTCCATTAAAACAAACTAATTGAAACTTGAGCATTAAATTCGTACTACTATTATTTGTAAATTAAGCGACATGTTCTGGTGGATGGAGGTATATTTGGGGATAGATATAGACAAATTTTAATTCTGGAGAATGCTCCGTAACATAATTATGACGCACATTGTAAATGGCCAATATTGAATTTATCAATAATGATGTAATCCACAATCGCAAAATGAGATATGAAAAAAAAATATTTAGGGGTTTGCAAGTTTTTGCAGTCTACTGATAGACATTTTCTATATAAATATATTTCCTGTAGTGTAACAGCACTGACACATAATATTAACGTATAACAGAACTGACATTTTGTATTTGTTATGTTAGCATATACACACAATAAACCAATATGACCGAGATAATTATTTATTTGCCAAATAAAATGCACAATAAACAAATTCCAATACAACAAAGAAGTATTTCACTCAAACCATTTGCATTTCATCACGTAGAAAAATACTAAATCTCAATAACAAAATCTCTCTTGCACATTTCTCCAACCAAACACTTCATCTACTGATATATACATTACTGTACTATTACTGTACATTCTAAACATCATGTACCAGTATATATGGCCATTTTACATTTTACCATTAAAGTAAAATCAGAAAGAAATAATAAAAAGCAGTTGAGGAGAAATTTCCACAAAGGAAGATATAAGGAAATGAGGAAATATTTAGCAAAGATAGACTGGAATAATACACTGAAGAATAAGACAGCAACAGAATGCTGGAATATCTTAAAGAATGAAATAGAGTGCATCGTAGATAAATTTGTTCCCTTCAAAAAACAAGGGAAACGGACCAGAAAGAAATACTTATCGAAAGAAGCCATTAGAAAAATTAAGTATAAACAAATGATGTGGAAGTCTTATAGACGTACTGGCAATGACGAAGACTACAACATTTATAAAGAAGCACTAAACCAAGCTACAGCTGAAATTAGAAATTCAAAGAGAAGCTATGAACATAAATTAGCTTGTAATATCAAACATGACAGCAAGAGTTTTTATGCGTATGTTCGAAGCAAACAGAAAGTTCAGGATAAGGTCGGTCCTCTAGAAGATAGTGCTGGAAATATAATATCAGAAGGATTCTTAATGGCAGAAGACCTAAATGAGTATTTTAGTTCAGTGTTTACCAGAGAAGACACTAGTTCACTGCCAGTACCAGAGGCTAAGTTCAAGGGGCAGAATCAGACTATTTAAGACAGTTAATTGTAACCCCAGAAATGGTAGCTAAGAAAATTAGGGCTATGAAGGAAAATAAATCACCTGGAGTGGATGGTATTCCACCCAAACTACTAGTGGAAATTGTAGAACAAATTAGCATACCGCTTGCAACAGTTTTCAACTTGTCATTAGAAGAGGGAGTGGTTCCTTTAGAATGGAAAGAGGCAAACATTATACCGTTATTTAAAAAAGGTTCGAGAAACAAGTCAGAGAACTATAGACCAGTGAGTTTAACATCAGTGATTTATAAATTATTAGAAAGACTAATTAAAGATCACATGGTGGATTTTCTTGTTAAACATAACTTGATAAACCCATCTCAACATGGGTTTCTAAAAGCGAGGTCATGCTTAACAAATATGTTATGTTTTTTGGAAGATATCACTAAGTGGGTAGATGATGGATCACCAGTAGATATCATCTACTTAGATTTTCAAAAAGCTTTCGACAAAGTGCCACATCAGAGATTACTGCTTAAACTAAAAGCCCATGGCATAGGAAATGGTATAATTAACTGGATAGAAAAATGGCTGATTGACAGAAGACAACGGGTAGTTGTTGATGGGGAGGCTTCAAACTGGAAATCAGTTTTGAGTGGGGTTCCACAGGGATCAGTACTGGGACCTATATTATTCTTAATATATATAAACGATTTGGACGATGATATAGCTAGCAAGGTGTTGTAATTTGCAGATGATACAAAAGTGTTTAGAAGGATTGAAAGTGATGGTGATAGACAGCATTTACAAGATGATCTTGACAGGTTGATCAAATGGTCTGAAAAGTGGCAAATGTTGTTCAATTTTGGGAAATGTAAATGCCTCCACACAGGACATGGGAACGAATATGTAGAATATACAATGGGGGAACTGTACTAAGTACTACTGTAAAAGAAAAAGACTTAGGGCTGACAATTAGTGCTGACATGAAGGTTTCAGAGCAGTGTGGAATTGCAGCTTCAAAGGGAAATCAAATCCTTGGATTGATTAGGCGAAATATAGCATATAAAGAAAAAGAACTAATAATACCACTGTACAAAACAATAGTTAGGCCTCATTTAGAATATTGTATACAAGCGTGGAGGCCATACCGCAAGAAGGACATAGATATGCTAGAAAGAGTACAGAGGAGAGCGACTAAAATGATACCAAAACTGAGGGATCTTAGTTATGAAAAACGCTTAAAAGAATGTGGTTTAACAACACTAGAGACCAGGAGATTGAGAGGAGATCAGATAGAAGTGTTTAAAATATTGAATGGTTATGAAAATATTGATAGAAATATGTTTTTTTCAGTTAAGAAAGATAGAAAGACTAGAGGACATGAAGTTACATTAGTAAAGGAGCAGTGTAGATTAGACGTGAGAAAGTTCTCATTTTCACAAAGGACTGTGAATGAATGGAACAGATTATCTGATGATTGTGTGGGTGCTAGTAGTGTGAATATGTTTAAAAATAAAATCGACACATACCTCAGAATGTAGATAAAAGGGTTGGACTCTCGATAAGCCAAAGGGCTTCCTTGTCCACCTGCCATCTAGAGTTAATTCTCTGGATGGCAATCTTGTTAAATCTTGTTAAATCTTGTTAAATTGTGTACGGAATTTGTTGAAAATACAAAACTAGCTTGTTTACATGAACTTGTCAGTCTGCGCGGTCGACCTGTACGTGTTGAGACCCCACCTTGGACGGCTCGTCTATTAAAGATAATACATCTTTATAGGAGTACCAACATGTGTATGGTACTGTTGTGCACCAGTAGAACCTGTTTTTGGCCAGCCTTGCAGTGCTGGTATGTAACGAAGTACATTTACTTCGTTACAGTACTTAAGTAGATTTTTTTGAAATGTACTTGTAACGAAGTACATTTTTAGAGATTACTTTTTACTTGTAACAAAGTACATTTATCTGTACTTTTTTACCTTCTACTTCCATATTTTTTGTTACTTTTTATGTAATAACTCCAGGGATGAAGCAGTTTCACTGCGTTTTTGTTTGCATTAGTAATCCTTGACTGACTACACTTTGGAGAAATCATGGCTTCTTTTGTGCTAGCCCTGATGTTTACAAGCAGGTGATATTGGAACAGTGTGACTGCTGCCTGTCCAAAGGGATTCAATGGTCCTTTGAAGCTTAGTCCTCGGCCAAAACCCCTTTTCACACAAGGCTAATGGGACAGGCCTCGCTGGCTTCCCATTCATTCACTGATTAATTGCTGGGTAATGTTTGGCCAGCACTTCAACTTATAAATCCAACTTTAGCTAGTGGCTACCTGCACACCACTGATCTTATGACTCCCAGAAGTGTGAAAAACATCATGATGCATTTGTCTTGAGTCAATCAGACAGAGTGAGGTGACAGTGGCAAAGACTTGCTGTTTGTTGAAAACAACTCTAGCTCATTGAAAAGGTAATGCACAACGTACGATATGCCATACGGGTCTGTTAACGGTTGTAATGCAGTTTAATTAAGTTTGCATTCTTCTCTCCTGTTGTATAATATTGCATTTATTTTTGATTATCATGAGTAAATAATGTTTATTATTATTATTACGTAGTAGTGGCATCAATATTTACCTTTAAAAAATGTGCTTCGCGTATGTGTCCATTTTGGATAATAAACACATATTGGAATAATCTGACAGCCGGATATTTTTGTTCATTTTACTTAAGTACTTTTCGATACAAGTACTTTTTATTTAAGTACTTTCTTGGGGGGATACTTTTACTTAAGTAGTTTTTTGGGGAGCTACTTTTATTTTTATTTAGTTACTTTATTTGAGTACTTGTACCAACACTGCGCACTTGAACATCTGTGTCGTCAAGATCCTCGATTTTGTCAGGGTATGCACTGTAATGTTTAGTGATCGATCGCCCCGCGGCGTCGTGGTCACATGAACATTAAGCATTGAACATTTAAGTTTGACATTAACAATATTCTGTTTATATGTCATCACGATATGTTCTACGATGACATTGTCCTATATGTGTTTTGTATTCAGTACGTTAGATACAGACTGTATCACTGAACAGATAATTTCCTTCGTTATAGTTGTGTATGTATTACTATACCATAATTTAAACAGGCTCATAGCATACAGGGCCTGGCCCTATGCAGTTGTACACTTGATGTCTCGGATTAAAGTCTGGGCTTGGTTTCTACCATGAGGCTTACGCCGCGTGCAAACGTATCGTGTCGCTTCGTGACGTGTTCATTGAGATTTTACGCTACCAGCCCGCATGGCCAAGTGTAAGGTATTCGTGGCGTAAGGTGAGGGTTTACTAGGCTCATCCTGGCTGCTTTATTTGCTCTGCACTAGTGAACGCAGTAGTTCAAGGAACGTAACATGGTGCCAGTGCGGACGGCTAAATGGTAGGCTTTATGTGAATCGCAGCAATGAAATCTCCAAAAGAATAATTGCGAAGAGTAACTGCTAAAAGAGAAATTGCGAGAAGAGCCTACCAAGACGACAACCCACATCCGGAAGAGAAGTACACGAAAACGTACACGAGAGACGTTCCTGACAACCTAGAAGAAGGAAGAAGCGTTCCTGACGACCTAGACGAAGGAAGAGGCGTTACGACGACCCAGACGAAAGAAGAGATATCCTGACAAACCAGAAGAAAACAAGATTGCTACCAAACAAGTACCACCAATGGACTTCGCTGGTAACATAAGCGAAAACTGATCACGGTGGAGAGACCTGATGGAGCCTGTGCTAGCTGGTCCGGACGCAAACAAGCAAACAAATGGACCGAGACACAGAAAGCGGCCCAGTTCCTCGTCTGTATAGGCCAGCGAGGAAGAGACATGGCCCGAGCTTGGGTCTCGAGCAAGGAACTATCGGAAGTCGATAAGAAAAAAACAAAATCATAGAGGCACATTGTGCGCCCAAAAAGATCGCTACCATGCAGAGAAAGCTGTTTTACGAAAGACGACAGGAACCTGGTGAGACTGTAGACGACTGGATGACGCAGCACGACCAAGACGAGATGCTCCGTGACATGCTCGTCCTAAACTCTTCAAACAAAAAGGTGCAAGAGAGACTCCTGGAAAAGGACGACATTGACCTCTCACAGGCTCTGAAGATCGCGAAGGCTCACGAGACAAACATAGAGCAAATGAAACTCACATCAAGCCGTGACGTCCACTCTATTGGCAGAAACCGGAAGCCAGCCGCAACAAGCCATCACTCCCACACAGCGACCGCTGCTAAAAGAACGGATTGGCTCGAAGGAGTAATCTCGGTGACGATACCTGCAACAAGTGCGGAAGATGTCATGCGGCCAGGGAGACTTCCTGCACAGGGAAGAATCTGCAACCATTGCGGAAAGATGAACCACTTCGCCATGATGTGCCGTTCGACAGCTGCAAAACCAGGTGCTGTTGTACGACGGAAGAGACCTCCGCAGCGAGTGCATACAATCGACGACTACAACGCAGCGAGCCAAGACGCTGCTATCGGATGCCTCATAGCCAATATAAGCGCTGTCAATGTTGGGGGACAACCGTACACGACCCTTCACGTTGGGCGTGACAACATCCCAATAAAGTTCAAGGTGGACACCGGAGCCGAGACCAACGTGCTTCCTATCACAGCATTTGACAAGCTTGCCGAGAGTCGCACCAAACGTTTGAAGCCGACCCGAATCAAACTGACAGGATATGGTGGGCACGAGGTACCCACCACAGGCAAGATTGAGTGCAAGCTCAGGGGGAATAACCATTCCCAAGAATTCTTCATCACAGACATGAAAGCGACTTCCATCATCGGGTTCAACTCATGCAGAGCCATGGGGCTGGTACAAATTGATGACCGCGTACTGAAGATGACCCAGACCGAGGTTACCACAGTGAAGATGGAGAGCCTCCCCGAGAACGTCCCCTGAGACATTGCTGAGAAGTACCCGGAGCTATGCCGTGGACTTCTGAAAGCCGAGCTAGACAAAGAAGAATCACTTGGCGTAATCGTGAAGGTTGATGAACCAACCGAGTGGGTGAACTCCATCACGATCGTAGAGAAGAAGAATGGATCGTTACGCATTTGCTTAGATCCTCGCGACCTCAACAAGACGCTCAAACGCGAGCCCAGTGAAGACCCAGGGCATACGTGAGATGCCTCCACCGACCAAAACAGGGACGAGCTGGAGACCGTGCTTGGAATGGCTACGTACCTGGGGAAGTTCGCGCCAAACTTGTCGGACATCACCGCCCCACTGAGAGACCTGACCAAGAAAGAGAACGGGTTCATCTGGGATGCAGTGAGGGAGAAGGCCTACGCAGACATGAAGCAGCTGTTGTGCAAACAACCAGGTCCAGTTCTCGCCTACTTTGATCCCCGGAAAGACGTCGTCCTACAGTGCGACGCTTCACAGAAAGGTCTTGGAACTGCCTTGGTACATGAGCGACGACCCGTGTCATATGCATCGAGATGTATGACTAGCGCGGAGCAGAATTACGCGCAACTAAAAAAGGAACTGCTCGCAGTGGTATTCGCGTGCGAGCGGTTTCACCAGTACACATACGGACGTGATGTAACAGTCGAGTCAGACCACAAACCCCTGGAGGCCATCACGAAGAAGCCACTAGCTTGTGCGCCACCGGGGCTACAGAGAATGCTGCTGAGACTCCAGAGGTATAACGTGACGATCACCTACGTGCCAGGGAAACACATTCAGCCAGAATTGTGCTCACTTCTTGTTTTCCCTGTCTACTTGATCGCCGGTATCCCTCCATTGCTTTCGTGTGATCTTCTTTACTTTGTCTGATTGCTCAGAAATTAGTTTTCTTTTTCCAAGACTTTTCAGCTTGATATACCGCGCTTCCTCTGTTTGCAGATACTCTTCTTTTCTCGATGGATCAGCGTCTCGTCGCGTGCTGCATTTGTTTTTCCCATTATCTTCTTCTTCTTCCCCTTGCTTCCTTGCGGGGTGGGGTCCACGTCACTTGGTAGCTTCTTCTACTTTTCTTATCAGTTCTTAACACGTCTCTCTTTCGTCCGCAATGGCCATCCATTCATGACTATTCACGCTAGTCCTCCCCAAGTATCGTTTATGCTGTCGTTCCATCTCAGCCTTGGTCTTCCTCTCCTTCGTCTGCCACCCTCTTCTACTTACCACGCTCTTTTCGCCAGTCTGTCTTCACCCATTCTATGTACATGTCCCGCCCATCTCATTGTGTTACCGGCTACTTTCCTCTTTAGGTGTTTTTTCATTCCAATCTCCACTCTCAATCCCTCCATCTTCCTTCTATCCTATCGCGTTACTCTACACATTCTTCTGACCCACTTGTTTTCTGCTACCTGTAGTTTCTCCTCCTGTCTCTCTGTCAGTGGCAGTGTTCCCAACCCATATATACAGGCTGGTACAACGCAGGCTTCCAACACTTTTCCTTTCAGTTGTTTCTTCAGTTTTCTGCCCCACATAATGCCTTCTACCATCTTCCATGCTGCTGCTCCTGCTTGCACCCTCCTATGTATTTCTTTACTACTCCTTCCTTCCTCACACACTATACCGCCCAGGTATACAAAGCTGTTCATTTGTTTAATGGTCTTTCCGTCACAACTACACGCAGATCTACCTCCTGTTCACCTATCCACATTACTTCAGTCTTCTCCAGATTTATTCGGAGGCCGTGTTTTCAGAAGGTGTCACTCCATTCTTGCAATGCTTTCTGTAGTTCCTCTTTGTTATCAGCCACCACTGCTAGGTCGTCTGCATACAGTATCTTCTTAAGTTCGTCCTGCTCCGATATCTTTCCACTGATCAGGTTCATCACCTTAATGAAAAGCAGGGCACTCAAGGCACATCCTTGTCTGAGTCCTACTTCCACTCCAAATTGTTCTGATGTTTCTCCTTCGACTCTCACTACCGCTGTTATCTCCTTGTACATTTCCTCCAACATTCTGGCTTCTGCTTCTCCAACCTCCATCCATCTCATGACTGCAAATGCGAGTTCTCTCGGCACGGTGTCAAATGCCTTTTCCAGATCTACAAAACCGAATGCTACATCCTTTTTAAATTCTCTCTTCTTCTCGATAATTTGTCTGATGGTAAACAATCCACCATCTGTTCCTCTCCCTTTCCTAAATCACAGCTGATTCTCTTCGATTTTGCTCTCCACTGTAAGCCTCACCCTAGCATCCAGTGTCCTTTCCAACAATTTCAGGGTTTGGCTCAGTAATGTGATGCCTCTGTATCTCCCTTGTCATGGATGTCCCCTTTCCCCTACCATATCAGCACGATCACTCCTCTTCGCCACTCTGCTGGTATCTCTCCTGCTGTGAAGCACACATCAAACAGCCTCGTCAGCCACTTGATTCCAACTAGTCTGTTTGCTTTCACCATTTCCACTGAGAGTTCATCCACTCCTACAGCCTTTCCTGTTTTCATCTTCTTTACTGCTTTCTCCACCTCTTCTTCTGTTAGTGTCCTCACCTCCAGCTCTTTTCTTACAGTATGAGGTATCTCTATCTCATATTCTTCCTCCGGATTTAGTAGTTTCTTGAAGTACTCCTCTCAAACATCCAGCCCTTGTTTTGCTCCATTAACCAGTGTCCCGTCGCTTCTCTTCATTGCTGATGTTCGTATAGTAGTTTTGCTGTCTCTATCTCTATCCCTGGCAAGTTTGAAGATAATTTTTTCCCTCCATCTTCTTTAATCTTCTTTAAAATATCACATAATTCCTGCCGTTTTCCATCTCTTGCTTTAGCAACTGCCTTATTTGCTGCCTTCTTCCTCTCCCGGTACTTCTGTTTTAGCCTTGTCTTTTCTTCATCACTCGCTTCTTCCACACCTTCAGTGCTTCTTTTTTTCTCCTATTGCTTGTTCAACTTCCTGGTTCCACCACCACTGTTCTTTCTTTATTCGGCTTTGTGTGGGCTTTCCTGATATTTGGCCACATATCTCCTCAGCTGTTCTAACAAAGCCTTCCTTAAGTGCTTTCCACTCTGATTCCACATCCTCCCTTTGTTCTTGGAGTAGCCTGAACTTCCTCTCTACTTCGGTTTTGTATTGGGCCATCACCTCTCCTTCACATTTCCACCATTTGATTACCTGTCTTTGTTTCCCTCTTCTCTGTTTGCCTCTTCCTATCCACATTTCATAAACCAATGTTTTATGTTGGCTCGTTATGTGCTCTTCTGCCAGAACTTTGCAGTCCCTAACCTTGTTCAACTGACTGCTTCTAACAATCTGCAGGTATATCTCTGTTCTGTTGTTTCCACTTCTGTATGTGATCTTGTGTGATTCCTTCTTCTGTAAGAAAGAGTTTACCACCACTAGCTGATTTCTGCCTAGCATCTCGACCAGATCTTGTCCCTCTCTGTTTCTCGTACCATATCCGTACTGTCCTAGTCTCCTCGCTGTTATGTCTCTTTCCTACATGTGCATTTAGATAACCTGCCACAACTAACATTGTCGCCGGCTCCACATTCCCAATAATTTCTTCCAGTTTGTTTCGGAATTAATCCTTGTCTTCTTAAGTTCTCCCTGTCTGTGGTGCGTAGCCCAATAGTATGCACATCATCTATCCTCCAACTAACATCCACACTGCAATTATACTGCCTTCCCATCGTTCCACCCTGATGACTTCCTTGCTGTATTCCTCCTTCATAATCACTCCCACTCCATTCGTCCTTCCATCTCCCCTTGCATGTAGCATCTTAAACCCATCTCCCAGATCCACTGCCCGGTCCACTTTCCACTTGGTTTCTTGTACCCCCACCACTGACAGTTGCGGCCTCTTCATTAGCTCCACCACCTCCACTCGTTTCTCCGTCATTGTTCCCACACTGAGGGTGGCAAACCGGACTTCGCATGAGAGTCGATGCCGGCTGCTCGACCCTCCAGGTCTTCGCTGATTTCTCGCTGGTGCCTGTGTCCCAGCGCGTCGGTTCCCCCGCACGCGGTAGCCAATCACGTATTTACTAAGTGACATAGCATATAATTGAGGTAATTTATTCGAGCCACATGGCGCCCGCTGCCCATGCTGACCCATGTGGTGGGTTTGTCTTCCAGGTTTTCCTTCCCGTAGGTCAATGTCTTCCATGACTAGTGGACTTGATCTGCCCATGGTTTGAAGTCAGAGTTTTCCTTCTCCTAGACCCACTGCCTGTCAAGGCTAATGAGTTGGGTCTACCCAGGTTTTTAAATCAGAGTTGTCGCTCTCCTAGATCCCTAGCATGTTAGCCTGGGGCCGTAGGGTGTCCAGTTACCGCAGTGTACCACAAGGAGATCATGCTAGAGTCTTGTCTATGGAGAGGCTATGTACCAGCAGGGGAGGCTTGCGCACTCATGTCCCTTTTCGCCCCTGTGAAGGAACTAGCTGGCGGTCGCAACTGAAAGCGAGAGCAAGAAGCGCATGCACTACAAGCTATGTTATTGATTGCATAAAAGAGTGCGTGGGTGGGATCTTTTGACAGTGCGTTAGGTAAATAACAGCAGTGATCATGAATAAACATAAACTTTTGACAATGTATTCAAATAATGGTCATGAACACAATAACTAAGTAAAAAATAAAAAAAAACAAGGGAAACGGTCCAGAAAGAAATACTTATCGAAAGAAGCCACTAAAAAAAATTAAGTACAAACAAATTATGTGGAAGTCATATAGATGTACTGGAAATGACGAAGACTACATTTATAAAGAAGCACTAAACCAAGCTATAACTGAAATTCGAAGAGAAGCTACGAACAAAAAATAGCTGGTAATATAAAACAGGTTCGGTCCTCTAGAAGATAGTGCTGGAAATATAATATCAGAGGGATTCTTAATGGCAGAAGACCTGAATGATTATTTTAGTTCAGTGTTTACCAGGGAAGATATTAGTTCACTGCCAGTGCTAGAGACTACGTTCAAGGGGGCAGAATCAGACTATTTAGAACAGTTAATTGTAACCACGGAAATGGTAGCTAAGAAAAGTAGGGCTATGAAGGATAATAAATCACCTGGAGTGGATTGGATTCCGCCCAAACTACTATTGGAAATTGTAGAACAAACTAGCATACCACTAGCAATAGTTTTCAACTTGTTATTATGAGAGGGAGTGGTTCATTTAGAATGGAAAGAAGCAAACATTATGCCGTTATTAAAAAAAGGTTGCAGAAATAAGTCAGAGAACTACAGACCAGTGAGTTTAACGTCAGTGATTTGCAAATTATTACAAAGAGAAATTAAAGATCACATGGTGGATTTTCTTGTTAAACATAACCTGTTAAACCCATCTCAACATGGCTTCTAAAAGCGAGGTCATGCTTAACAAATTTGTTATGTTTTTTCGAAGATTTAACTAAGTGGGTAGACGAGGGATCACCAGTAGATATCATCTACTTAGATTTTCAGAAATCTTTCGACAAAGTGTCACATAAAATATTATTGCTAAAACTAAAGGCCCATGGCATAGGAAATGGATTAATTAATTGAATACAAAAATGGCTGATTGACAGAAGACAACGGGTACTAGTTGATGGGGAGGCTTCAAACAAGAGATCAGTTTTCAGTGGGGTACCACAAGAATCAGTACTGGGACCTATATTATTCTTAATATATATCAACGATTTGGACGATGATATAACAAGCAAGGTATTGAAATTTGCGGATGATACAAAATTTTTTAGAAAGATTAAACGTGATGAAGATAGACAGCATTTACAAGATGATATTGACAGATTGATAAAATGGTCTGAAAAATGGCAAATGTTGTTCAATTTGGGGAATTATAAATGCCTCCACACAGGACACGGGAACGAAGATGCACAATATACAATGGGAGGTCCTGTACTAAGTACTACTGTAAATAAAAAGGACCCTAAGTTAACCATTTGTGCTTATATGAAGGTTTCAGAGCAGTGCGGTATTGCCGCTTCAAAGGGAAATCAAATCCTTGGATTAATTAGGCGAAACATAACGTATAAGGAAAGAGCGCTAATAATACCGCTGTACAAAACAATAGTTATTTAGAATATTGTATTCAAGCGTGGAGGTCATATCGTAGGAAGGACATAGATATGCTAGAAAGAGTACAGAGGAGAGCAACTCAAATGATACCAAAACTGAGGGATCTTAGTTACGAAATATACCTAAAAATGTGGTTTAACAACACTAGAGACCAGGAGATTGAGAGGAGATCAGATAGATATGTTTAAAATATTGAATGGTTATGAAAATATTGATAGAAATATTTTTTGTCAGTTAAGAAAGATAGAAGGGCCAGAGTACATGAAGTTACATTAGTAAAGATGCAGTGTATATTAGATATAAGAAAGTTCTCATTCTCACAAAGGACTGTAAATGAACGGAACAGATTATATCCTGATTGCGCTGGTGCTAGTAGCGTGAATGTTTAAAAATAAAATTGACACATACCTTAAAAGGCGGGATACACGTAGATAAAAAGTATTGGACTCTCGATAAGCGAAAAAGCTTCCTTCCCCACCTGCCATCTAGAGTTAATTTTCTGGATAGCAATCTTGTTAAATTTTGTTAAAACTATAATGCCATGTGTTCCTCCCTTTTTGAATTTCCTGCCTTCTCGTCAGTGCTTCCACCTGGTGAATGTAGCTAGAAAAAGTACCGTAATTTCCTGAATAAACACCGTAACAATACTGCTTTTTTCTTGACAAGATAAATTGTTGGTTGTTCAATCAATAAGTACAGAATATAATCAATTGTAATCGGACAATGTCAGATATTTTGGTATATGATATATAAGTCTTCATTGAATAGAATTTTTAAATCAAATACAAATAGTTAACATATAATGCAAAACAAATCCAACCACCCCTCATGGGACATCACATATTTCCCCATCTGACTTGGACATGCTACTAATAAAGAGGTTATTCTTAAGTTATCACAGTAAATTATACTTGTTTTAATGGAATATTTGCAGCTAAAACAACGAATGATAGTGGGATGTCCATTTTTTTTCTCCAAATTACACGGTCAAAATATACTGAGGACAAAGAATTGCACTGAAAATCTGGAATCACCAATCTATGTCCTTCTTGCGATCTGGCCTCCACGCTTGTATACAATATTCTAAATGAGGCCTAACTATTGTTTTGTACAGCGGTATTATTAGTTATTTTCCTTATACGCTATATTTCGCTTAATTAATCCAAGGATTTGTTTCCCCTTGAAGCTGCAATTCCGAACTGCTCTGAAACCTTCATATCAGTACTAATGGTTAACCGTGGTTGATCCTGGTGGAGGAATTCATACACGACATGACACAACACGACCATGACGTGACTGACGTTTGCGACAGGTTGATACACGTGCATTCTTGATGGTAGCGGCTGGAAATTCTGCCACTGTCCAACTGAATCGTGTGGAACTATTTGAAAATAATCGCGATTACTGTATTCTTTTGATATAGCATTGTATAAATAGCGCATATCATATCCCGAATGAGTCCGTCTTTTATTTCTACTAATTTTTGTTCTACTTAATTGCTTTAAAAATAACTAATATCATTATATTTCATTACTCGTGTCGTGGCATATATGCCGGGCTTAAGCAGAAAGCTTTGGTCTAGTCTACTTAAAACAGCGAGCTGCCTAACGCGACGCTGTACGCTTATTTGGTGTGCTAAATAGCAGTACATTGGATTTTAAATTGTACATGGTGCCCCTTTGCATCGGTAATAACCTTTGCATGAGTGAGAGAGAGGGGGGAGAGAGAGAGAGATGGGTAAACATAGGCGGATCCAGGGTCCCCAGCTAAAAATGACACGTGATTTCACTGTTCGGAATGTGAACTCACGTGTTTCAACTATTCAATTCACGTGTTTCCGTACATGAATTCACGAGATTCTGTGAACAACGTTCCTCGTAAAAACACGTGTTTGTCTGCTGATTCAGTGCTAATGAAATCACGAGTTTCCGTACGTGAATTCATGAGATTCTGCGAACAACTTTCCCGTGAAAACACGTGTCCCGGCACACGTTTTTCTGGTTAAGTACACGTGAAATCACGTGTTTCCGTATGTGAATTCACGAGAATCTGTAAACACGTTTTCTCGTGAAAACACGTGACCGAGACACTCATTTTAGTTGGTTCATAACACGTGAAATCACCATTCCTGACACATGTCCTAAAACGGTTAGGGACTAGTGAAGACACGTGCTCAGACGTCAAGTCAGGTCGGATCCGTAAAGGACGATTGATACATACTGTAGATTAATACAAGACAACAAATTAGAAGTATCTTCTAAATTATCCTCCTGCTGCTTTCATGACGCTAGTAGTGTAGGCACTTGTGTAATTTCGTGCAGAATGTTTGTAAAACACAAGCTTTCACTTGATTATGAATATTTATGTTATAAAGATTTAACAAAATTAGGGTGGCAATTTTTCTAAGCAGAATAAGTTTACCAAATTCCTGACGGCCGCCTTTACTACGCAAATATGCAAAATCAAGTGAAACTGTTGCTTTTACCAAAGATTCTGCACGAAAGCATTGTTTGTGACATAGCGCCCTGCACGGCTCCTCCTCCTGCCCTTCATAATGCTCCTCCTTTTCGCTGTTCGAGCTCTCGCGCTGCACCCGCTCTGGCGAGTCCGATACCACCTAGCAAATCACAAATATGTATAAATAATATAAACAATTATTTGGGACTCTTATCACTCAGGCAGGAAATGTGTTTCACTCTGAATAGTGTGCATGTTATGTAAAAAAATGAAATTATATATATATATAATTTCATTTTTTGCAAAACATGCACTTATATATATATATACATATATATATATATATACTGAGGCTTACCATGTCTTCCAGTGCACTAAATATATATATATATATATATATATATATATAAGGTGCATTGATAGTTTATTGCAAGTGTAGTATATATATATATATATATATGTAAAAAAATCCGTTTAGAATATGATTTCAGCACTTCCCCGTATCGTGAAATATATCCTCGCTTTTATGTTGAGTCGCCGGCCCGCTCCTATATCAGAACACCAAATTTGCATTACATATTGAATTAATTACTTCACATTTTATGTTAAACTGGCAGGCACGATTGAAATAAATAAATAAAAGTAAAGAAATAAGAACTAATTAAAACATAGATCCCTACAACAAACTTGTGAAAGAAAATTATACTGTACATATGCCTGTCAACTCACGGTCTTCTTCTTTGAGACACAATTTCCTATGTCAAACTCTATAGTCCATGGGCCAGATATGCCCCTCGTGCATCCCCACAACTCTACCAACCTATGTTTTTTAAGCTTTGGGGTCCCTTGAAGATGACTTCAAGTGGTAACAATGAAAAAGTTGGGTCGCACTACCCATTTCCAACCTATCTTGGATGGTACCCTGAAATATCGTATTTGTCGTCAATGCCGCGTGGTATTTAATCACCCACACCATAATCGTCATTGCATAGTCATATGTGTCTCAACATGTACTTATGATATGTCGAATTGAAGGTTTTCATCGGCTGATCATCATAGTAGCATTCAATAGGTATTTACTATTATGGCGTGCGCCCTAATTAGCATAGAATAAGTATACCCTATTCACACTCGTGACCGCATAGATGACATCATTATTGTTTCAAATATATAAATTTCCCTTGATCCCATGGCCTATTTAAGATCAAAATAATAATGCATAACACTCTGCAGCATCATATATTTCATTTGATACCAGAATTGTCTTTCTGTCATTACAAATGGATTAGATATGATGCTTCAAAATTAACCGTTGTGTCGCAGATCAAGAGGCTTAACGCAAGTCATTTACGTTCTTTCTGCAGTATCTAGGTACTATTGCAGCTGGAATACTAGTTTACTTACATGTTTCATCATGGTATGTGGGGATCACAAGGTTGTATCCCATATTATATTATTTAAATCTCATATTATATTATTTATGTCTCAATTGCAGATTTTACCTCAGGTCAACTTCACAGGTATCAATAAGTTTAAATTTTATTTAAGTTGGATAACGATAAATTATAAGCTTTGTTACTTACCCCAATTTGACCTGCTGATATTACATACCTACCTTTGTATGTGTTTACCATTAAAACGAAAACGAACAAGTGATCAAACTGTCGAACCTACTTGTATAGTTCATGTAAAGGGATGCAGAGAAGAAGTTGGCAAAATTGCTGTAGGTCAAAGAATAGAGACTTTCAAAAATCCAACTTTAACCCACAAGATGGCGGAGACGACGTGCAAGCTCACTCCCAACACAGTGATGGAATATCATGGCTTCCATTGAGAATGCTACAAACGTTTCACCATGAATATGGACAGGCTGAAGTTCACCTGATCACAACCATCTGATGCCTCTACACTCCGACGTTCTGTGGAAGTTCTGCGGCGCGCAGAACTTCCAAGAAGGCGATAAAATCATTTTAAAGTCGGACTGTATTTTCTGTGGATCAGAGGGTGGTAAGAAAATAAAAGTGAAAGGCGCATGGACCAGTCAAGGCATGAGTCAGTTTGAATTTGATGGATGGAAGAATGTGGCGACGATGACAGAAATAAAACAGTATGAGATGCTCCTCACAAGAATACAAGGTTTTGATATGTTTGCCCTTAAAGCCAAGTTCCACAAGAATTGCCGCATGCATGAACTATATGCAAAAACCAGAGAATTGGCGAAGTACTGATGAAGAGGCACGTGTTAACCAGCTCAACTTAATGGAAGCCCATGAAAAGGCATAGTCTGTTGCATGGTGGAGAAGGATGTCCTGCATGATCGGAAGATGGTGAAATTGGCTGACCTGTTACAAGTGGACATATCCAGCATAGAGAATACAGAGCACAGTAATCCTGACTATCGAAGTGAGAAATTAAAACTCAAACTTGAAAGCCATGAACGCTCCAATGGCCAACTGTCCTTCTACAATATGAGGAAGTTCCAGTCAAGCATAGTCTATGAGTCACAGATTAACATCAACACAGCCATGAAACGTACATGCCTTCCGGTTGGGATCAACTGATGTTATCAAGACCACTGGTACATATCTTCGACAGACTATCCAGGATGTGTTTGCTGAAGCACCTGATCTTAAATGGCCACCGCCTCCCCGTGATTTTGACAGAATTGACACTATCGTATCAGACACACTCCAGAAATTGTTATGTTATGTCATAACTGGGATGACAGCTCCCACATCATCCCGCACACAGAGACTTGTTCTGTCAATTGGTTAGGACATCTGCCGGGCAACAACCAATGGATGGTGGAAGCTGCCAAACACATCTTCATGAACATGTCCATGCGTTATATGTTCAGGAGTGAAAAACTCGTAACTCTTCTGAATAGAATGGAACACTGTGAATGTCGTAACTTGACTATTAATGTATAACTAGAGAGTATTAAGTATTATAAACCTTTTATTATGAACGAAGAACCACACCTGCGGCGGAAACCAACTACACACACAAAGCGCGCAACAGCGCGCCGTATACACAGAATAGATTATACCCGATGTAACGACTACAGAATTTCCGATTATAACACTCCTTCCTCTTAAGCTTTTAAGTCACTAACTAATGTTAATGTTAATGGAACAGTGTCAGAATACTGAATCAATTTAAAGGTCCAGTATTTTCCGTTGTTTGACACACCGGTTTGATCGGCGTAGCACAGGAGACGATCATTCATCAGGAACCACAGTCACATCACTTGGTGCTCGAACAGTTTCATCTGCCTCAGACGGAAGTGACTCTGCTTGAACACACGGCTCCGTAGAAGATGAAGGAAGGGTAACACACACCGACTCTGGAATCTCCGGAACCATAGGTACAGTCACCTCACCTTCAGCCGTCAGCCGTAGATGGTCTACGTGCACATAGCGACGCTGTGCACGTACTTGCACTAAGTAGGTGAGCGGACCCAGTCGTCTGATGATCTTGCCCGCGACCCATTTCGGAGGACCGCTGCCACGATGATTGCGAACGTGTACTGGATCACCGCTGACCAGCTCTCGAAGCTTCACTCTACTCCGATCGTGTTGCTCTTTTTGTTGCGTCTGTTTCTCCTCCATGTGTCTCTCTAGGTGCGGTTTGAGAAGACTGAAGCGATTCCTCAGTCGACGCTTGAGGAAGAGTTCCGCAGGAGACACACCGGTCACGGTATGCGGAGTGCACCGATAACGCAGGAGGAAATTAGCGAGCCAACTCTCCTTCGTCAGTTGAGTTCCAACAGAGTACTTCCGAAGACTCTGCTTCACAGTCTGCACAAAGCGTTCAGCAGGACCGTTCGACGCTGGATGGTATGGAGCCACCCTCGTATGCTTGATGCCGTTCTTGTCCATGAACGTCTTGAACTCGTGTGCGATAAATTGAGGCCCGTTAACTGACACGACCTCCTCCGGTAGACCATGAGATGCGAACATTCCTCTGGGTACCTCAATGGTCTTAGCGGATGTAGTGGACCTCATCGTCACAGCTTCCAACCATTTCGAATGGCTGTCAACCACAATCAGACAGTTCACACCGTCCTTCTCAGCAAAGTTAATGTGAATTCTCTGCCATATGCGTGTGGGCCAAGGCCGATTCTTCACTGACTGACACACTGCACAAGCCTGCACCATCGTCTCGATATCATTGTCCATACCTGGCCACCATATGTAGCTGCGCGCGAATGCTTTGGTCTGGCTGACTCCACTATGCTCCGAGTGGAGCTCATCTAGCATCGCTTGGTGGTAGGCTGACGGAACCAGAACTCGTGATCCCAACAGCAGACAACCCTGTTCAGTTGACAGCTCGTCTCGCTTCGCGAAGAACACTTGTAGTTCCTTGTCTGTGTGGTTGGGCCAACCTGTGAGTACATACTCGAGTACTCTTGATAACAAAGGATCACTGCGGGTTTCCACGGCGATGTCCCTAGCCTTGACCGGGAGATCGTCAACCACTGATACTTCGAATATTGCCGGCTCCTCTGTCATTGTAGTCGGTAGAGGTAGTCTCGACAATGCGTCAGCGTTGTCGTGATCCTCGGACTTACGGTACTCGATACCGTAGTGGTACGCTTGAAGGATGAGTGCCCGGCGCTGCATTCGTAACGCTGCCAACGTTGGCACAGCCGTTTTGGGACCGAAGATTGTGATCAACGGCTTATGATCCGTGATCAATGTGAAAGAGCGTCCATAGAGATACTTATGGAACTTCTTGACTCCAAAGATGATCGATAACGCCTCCTTCTCGATCTGTGCGTAGTTGCACTCACTCGACGAAAGGGTCCGTGACGCGAACGCTATCGGCTTCTCATCTCCGTTTTCCATGACATGTGACAGCACGGCCCCGACGCCTGTCGGAGACGCATCCGTAGCCAGTCGCAGTGGCTTACGACAGTCGTAGTGCACCAGCACCTGCTGTGACGTCAGCAGTTCTGTGCACTTCTGCATTACGTCATCACACTCGGGAGTCCATCGCCACTCACGATCCTTCATGAGCAGTAGGTGTAGTGGACGTAACACGGTAGACATGCGGGGTATAAACTTAGCGTAGTAGTTGATCAAACCCAAGTACGAACGCAACTCCTTCACGTCCTTCGGCTTCTGAGAATTGGTGATTGCGTCCAATTTCTCAGATGTGGGATGGATGCCTTCCGCATCTATCAGATGACCCAAGTAGTCAACTGATTTCTTGGCAAACTCACATTTCGCCAGATTCACTCGGACGCCACACTTCTCCAGACGAGTGAGTACTTCGTCTAGAAGTTTCAGATGCTCCTGCTCCGACTCAGCCGTGATGAGGATGTCGTCTAGGAAGCACATCACATGATCCATGCCCTGCAGGATCTGATCCATCACCGACTGGAAGATACTCGGTGTGCTGCTCACACCGTACGGCATACGCAGGTAGCGATACGTGCCCTTGTGGGTATTCACTGTGACGTAGTGTTGCGACTCGGCGTCCAACTCGAGTTGTTGGTACGCATGGGATAGGTCCAGCTTGCTGAACACCTTGCCACCGGCTAGTGACGCGAAGAGATCCTCCACGTTTGGAAGTGGGTAGTGCTCACGTTCCACATTCGGATTGATCGTGACTTTGAAGTCACCACAGATCCTCACCGTCTTGTTCGCCTTCGGCACTACCACAATCGGAGCCGACCAATCGCTGTGGTCCACCTTCTGGATGATGCGCTCCTTCTCCAACCGGTTCAGTTCGTGTTCAATTTTATCTCGCAGTGCGTAGGGCACCGGCCTAGCCTTATGAAAGCGAGGCTGCACGTCTTCCTTCATGTAGATGTGCGCTGTGTAGCCCTTTATTGTGCCCGTTCCTTCTTGGAATACCTCTGAATGCCCTTTCAGCACTTCCTCCACCGAATGCCTTGCAATTGCGGTGACTGCCAGGATACTCGACCAGTCTAACTTCATTTTTGCCAGCCAGTCTCTTCCTAGTAGAGGTGTTTTGTCGCCCTTGACGACCACTGCGGATAACTCAGCTCGTTGGTCTCCATGCCTCACATCCAGAGTGACCACTCCGATGTGCTCGATGACCTCTTGGGTATAGTTGCATAGAGTGAGGTTGGTGGGTTGTAGAGCGAGATGTGCAAAATGTCTCAAGTACACTGTCTCTGGAATGAGCGACTTAGCTGCACCTGTGTCCACCTGCATCATTCTCACGGCGTTGCCTCCAATATCCACTTCAGCGAAGATTGGCTGCGCCCCGGCCCCTCCAACGTTACACGTGTAGATTCCAATGTCCGACTCATCAGCGACCACACCGACGTAGCGAATATTCTGGGACTGACTCTTGGTCATCTGACTCTGAGACGTGTTTCTGCGGTTATTTCCTCTGCCTTTGCGTGCCAAATGTCCCACTTTGTTACAGACATAATACACTGCCGTCCTGAAGTGACATCTTTCAGGATTATGGTCCTCGCCACAGCGATAACACTCATTCCGTCTCGACTTCTCAGGCTTGCGTGCAGCACGACCACTTCCTTGACGCGGCGAGTAAGTGACTTTATTTACGGATTCACCAGTGGCCCGTAGACAGACCTCACTTCTGGTCGCCAGCTCCATTGCAATCGCTACTTCTTTTGCTGATTGGAAGGTGAGCTCTTTGGTGGTTAGCAATCGCCTCTGAATGTTCTCATCCCGAAGACCACACACCAGACGGTCTCTCAGGGCGTGCGGTAGGAACTCTCCAAACTCGCACGTACCACTCAGCTGCTTCAAGGTGATCACGTAGTCTGCCACCGACTCTCCCTCCTTCTGTCCTCTCTTGTAAAATCGGAATCTCTCAGCAATAACCAGAGGGTTTGGCGAATAATGCCCCTTTAAGGCATCACATAGTTCAACGTAGGACTTATCCTTCGGTTTCTCCGGCGTCAGGATATCTTTGAGTAGTTTATTTGACGTAGGCCCGATCACAGAAAGAAGCACGTTTGCTTTCTTCGTCGAATCGATTCCGTTCAATTCAGACCACTGATCCAGCCTCTCTACGTAACTCTCAAAGTCCTCTTTAGCCTCATTGAACTCTCCTAGCTGACCGATGTAGCCTGCCATTATCCTCGTCGCCAGCTGTCGTAACTTGACTATTAATGTATAACTAGAGAGTAGTAAGTATTATAAACCTTTTATTATGAACGAAGAACCACGCCTGCGGCGGAAACCAACTACACACACAAAGCGCGCATCAGCGCGCCGTATACACAGAATAGATTATACCTGATGTAACGACTACAGAATGTCCGATTATAACAGTGAAAGCTACTCCTTTTCATTGGAGCTGGAGACAGCGCTAGCTGAACCTGTTATGCAGTCGTCCACTCTTCTCTCCAACCAGATTGTCAGGTCACCACCAGGACCAACGGTATTCCATTCATAATTTGATAATTTCGAACAGCTTCTGAATGATCTCACAGGAAAGGGATAGGATCAGTTCACACAGCTCATGGCATCATGTTACATGAAGTTGGCAGTGATGATCATTCTGCAGAATATGGTGAATGCCCCGAGATACCATCACAAACAAAGAAAAGGAGAGGTCGCTGAACCAGAAGGAGTCGGCCACACTAGAGAGAAGCTGATTCTGAAAGGAGAGGCAACCAAGAGGCCATCTGATTGGAAATCATTATTGTCCAATGGTGAAAACAAGTGTCAGTTCAACAAACTGCTTCTGAAGCTGTAGCAGACTGATAGGTACGCATCAAAACTGCAAGGAAGACAAGTGATCTTCATATGTGAGGAGAATGCCACTCTGCTGACTTCCAATGACGGCCGGACGACAGTAACCCATGAACTGCCCCTTCTGAAGTCATCACAGGAGGAAACTAACTCAAGAGTTATCCTCTGTGTTAATTACGCGAGGAGTAGGAATTACCAATTCGTTCGTGTGAAGAGCTCAGATTCAGACATATTCTTCGTTCTTCTGCACTATGCTGCATCAATTGGAGACATCACCATCATGTTTGACACTAGTGTAGGAAATAAGCAAAGATTGACTGATGTCAGCAAACTAGCAGTTGATCTCGGTCAAGACAAATGTACGGCTCTGGTGATTCTGCATGCTTTCAGTGGATGTGACAGCACTAATGCTTTCCGAGGGATTGGCAAACTCAAACCAGTGAAACCTCTACAGAAGATTCCCAAATACATTCATGTACTCAAGAAGCTGGGAGATACGACGTACCTGAAGAAAGGATTGATGAGCTGGACAGCTTCACTTTTGCTGTATATGGTAGAGCATCAAAGGTGTCAAAAATTGATGGCTTCAGGCTAATTCGTATCAATGAGCTGTGTGCCATGGATAACCGTGTTATTCATTCAGGTAATATTGCCATGGGCAATCTACCACCATGCAAGCGCAGTCTCACCCAGCATGTCAGAAGAGTCAACTATCAAGTTGGCATATGGAAGAGAGCACATATTCCTGAGCCGGACGTCCCCAAGGTGACCAGAAACCATGGCTGGAACATCAGTAATGGAAGCATTGAGCCAGTCTGGTATGATGGAGATGTGCCGCCACGTGAACTGGCTGATATAGCCCCGACCACACTGATAATGATGACGAGTCTGACATGGACATGTCTGATGGGATGGAACTATATGCTGACAGTGACAGTGATTATGACTGAGCTTCAAAATGTGACTAATGTAATTGGTTATGTAGCTATCAATGTTTGGCAAGTGTCCGTACATCAACCTAGATATTGTATGTCATTGATTGACAATTAAGATGTGAATAACTTTGTGGCATCTAACTACATTTTGTGTTACCAATGTCTACCATCTACATGAATGTCATACGTATGTAAATCGCTTTAAACTGAATTATCATTATTGTGAGATACTGGCTTTCGATTTGTATGTACTGTTGACATTTGTCACATCTGAAATCACGAGTTTTGGATACCATATTAAGCTAATATACATTATATGAAATATGTAATGCTTTGTTTTATGCATCTGAAATTAATCTGGTGTAACTGTATACTTGAAAACACACACATAATCTAGACAGTTTTGACATGTGTGCCATCCATATCCGTGGTATCTTTGCGTTACGCCTCTTGATCCGAGACACTACGGTTATCTTTGAAGCATCATATCTAATCCATTTTTTAATGACAGAAACACAATTCTGGTATCAAATGAAAGATATGATGCTGCAGAGTGTTATGCATTATTATTTTTATCTTAAAGAGGCCATGGGATCAAGGGAAATTTATATATATGGCAAAAATAATGTTGTCATCTATGCGGTCACTAGTGAGAATGGGGTGTAATTATTCTATGCTAATTAGGGCGTACGCCATAATAGTAAATATCTATTGAATGGTATTATAATGATCGATCAGCAGATGAAAACCTTCACTTCGACATATCATAAGTACATATTGAGACACATATGACTATACAATGACGATTGTGGTGTGGGTGATTAAATACCACGCGACATTGACGACAAATACGATATTTCAGGGTACCATCCAAGATAGGTTGGAAATGAGTAGTGAGACCAAACTTTTTCACTGTTACCACTTGAAATCATCTTCAAGGGATCCCAAAGCTTCAAAAAACATGGGTTGGTAGAGTTGTGGGGGGTGCACTAGGGGCATATCTGGCCCATGGCCTACTAGATCTGTAGACAACTAGATATTTCAAACTGGTCAATGGATAACTCTCATAATCCCACCACTACTCAACCATAAATTCTGAAATGAGTACCATGTGTTTATGCGTTTGGTGGTGGTGGTAGCGTGTGTGTGTTTGTGTGTGTGCGTGCGTTCGTGCGAGCGTGTGAAATGTGTCCCTGTCCACTGTGTATAACAGTCAACGTGTTGCATCCCCTGGACAGGCCTACTTAAGGCAGTCTTATCAGACCACACTTTTTGTTACAAAGAGACAACAAAGAAGGAAGAAGTCAATCTAAGCACTTGGGTAATGTCTAGGGAGGGGATATTTATGCAATAATGGTTTGTCTAACTGGGCAACATCTCAAGATTCCAGTTAGGTTAGAAGCACATTATTATTTAAACAGACACTCCGGATTTTGACATACATATCTTTCCAAACGATGTGCAATGTTAATGATCGGCACCTGACAACCTATAGTTGAACATCAACATTATGGCCCTAGGTGTTGTAGTGCCTATAGGGATATTAAGCGTTGACAGACGCCATCTTTAAAGACGGTGGACATTTGAATGTCAGTGAAAGTCAATAGTAACATATTTATAATCATCGTACCTGAAAACCTCTATTTTGACATCAACATTGCGGCTCAAGGTGATGTAGTTCTTTAGTTACAGCGATAATTGGTTTTGGCGGGCGCCATCTTTAAAAAATTAATAATTGTACCAACGTTAAATGATGTTCATATCGGCCAATGAAAAAAATACAGTTTTAGTAGCTTACACAATCATTTTCATCAATATGTCCTCGTAAGATTACATTCATGTATTCTACTAGACAAGACATCCACCTAAATGATATTTCTATATAACTGGCCACAGTCCATTTTGATATATAAATAACACACAATATATGTACTAATAACAGTGTTTTCCCTGGTATATGACAAGCGAGGCGGACCGCCTCGCCGTTTTTCTATGCCGCCTCGCCAAAAATTTGCCGAAATTGCCGCCTCGTAGCTATTTCGTATGCCCATTTTTTCGTTCTTTCGCGATAAATTCAGCGCCGGCGAGCGGCGCGAAATGACACCACAAAGTCACTTATATTCTTGCAAAATCGCAGATTTGTAGCAACATCGTTTAGTCGTCTTAACGATAACATCGCTTAGGGCGGTTAGGATTTAACTCCATTGGACAACGTGGAAGATATCACTTGTTAGTTGTCCAAACACGGAATATTCCTGCAGTATCCCCGGTGTCTCCAATGGTGACACTTCGCGGAGCTTCGACATACTAGAAATATTGACATTCATGTAAAATGGCGCCCAAACGGTAACTTGCGTTTTGGTTTATGACGGTGGTGGGAGTGAAAACCGTGCAGGCTGATGGCACTACGTCACTTGTGTCGAATCCGGACTCTTTTGAAGCCCAAATAAAAACCGTGCATCCTATTCACTAGCCGGCACTTGTATCGAATCCGGACCCTATAGAAGCTCAAATAGCGACACGGTTTGCGCTAGTCTGTTACCGCACAGCGCGCTTAATTAAAATGAAAGCTATAGTATAGGCATAACAGCGTATGTCGATACAAACCGGGGCGCTATTTACGCCTCAAGTGGGCGTAAGACGCAATATTCTTAAAAGTAAATATGTCTAGGATAATGTTGAATGATGGAACTATCTCACTGAGGTATCAAAGTAAAGCAAAACTCAAGTTATAACGGCAAAATCGGGGTAGGTCCGGATTCGACGCAAATGCCATCAAGTCTATTGAACTAATGTTCTATGCCGGGTTTTTTTTTAGCAAAACAAGGAATGTGATTCGTAAGCACATATTACGACAAAGTTGTTGCAAATAAACGTTTGGGAAAGTTGATTTGAGTTAAGTATTTACTTATAAACCACCGAAGTTCACATCTCATAAAATACGCCTAGTGCCTAAAACCGTGTGTATTAACGGGTTATCAATAACTTGGTATATACTAAACAACTTATACTGTTTTATAAAAAGGACACAATTTGAGAAACGTTCTTGCGATTAAACACACTTTTGTGACATTCCAGAAATGACTGTTTAATTAATTGCATAGCATGCTAGCAGCAAATGGAATATAATCTTTGGAACATAAACCACCAATTTATCATAAAATTATAATCATTTAAAGGTGACGATGAAAGAGTCTTCAGATGATACCCCTGAATGCTTCCCAGAGAAGTCGAGATGGTGTTCGACTGAACAGGTCTGCCAGGGAGTAAAGTGTAAAGAGCTTTGAGCAGTCCTGCGCTTTATAAGAATTAACCTTTTATTTTTTTACTGACTGTCCGGTAACAAGGGTTAGTGCAAGAAAAACAACCAAAACCAAGACCAGTGGTCAAGTGGAAACCACACCTCTACTGAGTACCAGTGGTAAAATGGAAGCCACACCTCAACACGATGAAACAATCATGATTACTGACTTTTATCAATCATGATTACTACATTTACAAGTAGTGTCTTGTTGTTTTATATATTCCCCTCTATATTAAAGAGTAAAGGTTGAAACACAGAATACACCATTTTAAAACTAGTTTAAAAAAATCTCCTTTATATAACTACTTCTGTTAATTTCCACTGAGCTCTATATTCATTACTTTCCCGCGCTGTTTCCGTAGATATGGAATTCTAGCTTTATTGCCAACAATGAAGTAAATAAAACATTATAGAGTAAACGATTAGATGACGTTTACGGTCCAAACAAAATATTTTCCATGTACGTCAAGTATATGCATTCTGAAATATATGTTAATAATTTCAAGTTGTTTTAGGCTACTTGAATGGGAGCAAGACTTTCCACCAATACAACAAGTGTAAGGTTTCTCACTGTTGTGAATCCATTGATGTTCTTTAACTTCAAGGCGACTCCATTAAAAATGCCTTTCCACAATTCTCAGACATATATGGTGTATCACCTGCAGAGATGGGGTGATTACAATAAAATTGTGATCGATTATGATTACTATGGAGATGTACGAGTACGATTATGAACATGATTACTCAGAAAACAAATGTAATTGATTACAATTACGATTACTTTAGCATGTAATCATGATTACAATCATGATTACTTTAAAAACTATGCAAATACTGTTTCTATCATGTATGTGACCTTCTTTGAATTCAGAACTGATTACTGCTATCCAGGTTTTATTATTATTAATTGACATAATGAAAACTGTTTTAGGCATATTAGGCATATCACAATATGAAAGAATAAATCAGTCAGAGTTTTAAATAGTTTTATTATTAATATGAAATAGAGAATAATCACATGGTTAATCATCATGGTAGATGGAAGAGCACCTCAGTAGATATCTCACATCTTAGGCTCTTAGCGTTTTTATATCATCTTTCACAACAACATAATCAAATACAAATATGTTGCATTTTAGAATTTAAAATACCCTCTTTAAAATACAAATACACATGATCAAATACATTACACTAATAAAATTCCAAATACAGAGGGTCAGATTCAAATATGCTGTATATCAGAATGGTTAAACACAGAATACAATGGTGAACTTAGACAGGTTTACCCTTAGATATAACAGACCAGTCATTCACACCATACTAACAGTGTAACCAGTACAGGTTGCATGGCATGGCTTCTAATATTACAAAGCAAGGTGGTAGGGGAGGCTTATTTACCACAGTGCTTCTCAGAGCCTGTCACTATAACAACTTTGTACTATTACAGTAAACAGGAGATGTGGCTTCTATGGGGAGAGAAGATATTAACTAGGGAAATCTAACTGAATTTGTATGCAACTGAAATGCTTAATTGTAACAGAAAAGTAATAGCCCAATTACTAAATTACATTTATTAGATCATTTCTGGTATTGCCATTTCTATCTGTCTAATCTGTCTGCTTGCATTGTAAGTATGAACAAAAATTGTAATCATGATTATGATTACTTTGGCAATGCACGATTACTTGGCTTTTTTATCAATGTAATCGAGTACGAATGATTACTCAAAAAGTTGCCCATGATTACAATGAGTGCGATTACACCTGTGCGAATCCTTTGATGTTTTGTAAGTGTACTTAACACAGTGAATGGCTTTCTACACGTATCACAAGTGCACAGTTTCTCATGTGTGAGTTCTTTGGTGGTTTTTAAAGTTACTCGAGTGTGCGAATGATTTTCCACACGTATCACAAGCGTATGGTTTCTCACCTTTGTGAATCCATTGATGTTTTTTAAGAGTATGCCACAGTGTGAATGACTTTCCGCACATATCACAAGTGTAAGGTTTCTCTCCTGTGTGAATTATTTGATGCCGCTTAAGGGTACCCGACTGTATGAATGACTTTCCACACGTATCACAACTGTATGGTTTGTCGCCTTTGTGAATCCTGTGATGGTTTTTAAGGGTATTCAACTGTGTGAATGACTTTACACACAAATCACAAGTGTAAGGTTTCTCACCTGTGTGAATTCTTTTATGTTTTTTAAGGGTACAAGACAGTGCGAAAGACTTTCCACACGTATCACAAGTGTATGGTTTCTCACCTGTGTGAATCCTTTGATGTTCTTTAAGGCGAGTCAACTTTATGAATGCCTTTCCACAATTCTTACACGTGTAAGGTTTCTCACCTGTGTGAATTATTTGATGTTTTTTAAGGGTATAACACAGTGTGAATGACTTTCCACACGTATCACAATGATACGGTTTGTTACCTGTGTGAATCCTGCGATGGTTTTTAAGGATATTCAACTGTGTGAATGACTTTACACACAAATCACAAGTGTAAGGTTTCTCACCTGTGTGAATTCTTTTATGTTTTTTAAGGGTACAAGACAGTGCGAATGTCTTTCCACACGTATCACAAATGTATGGTTTCTCACCTGTGTGAATCCTTTGATGTTCTTTAAGGCGACTCAACTTTATGAATGCCTTTCCACAAATCTCACATATGTAAGGTTTCTCACCTGTGTGAATTCTTTCATGTTTTTTAAGGGTACACAATCGTGTGAATGACTTTCTACAATTCTCACAAGTGCATGGTTTCTCAACTGTGTAATTTGTTTCATGGTTTTTACACGTAATCGTCTGTACGAATGGTTTCGCATTTGTATCACAAGTGTACGGTTTCTCACCTCTGTGAACCCTTTCATGCAATTTTAGGATAATGGACTTTGTGAATGACTTTCCACATGTATCACAACTGTACAGTTTCTCACCAGGCTTTAGTTTTGCATTCGACTGTGATTTGTTGATTTGTTTATTATTCGTACTGCTGCAATGTTGCTTTTGACCATCAAATTTGCTGCAATCTGCAAATATCTGAGAATGTACAGCTTTAACCTCTTTCAGTACACCAGCCTCACACACGACCCAATGTCTCGTCTCTTCACCATCTCTGCTACATTCATCAGGGTCTATATTATCTTGTTTCACTTTGGTCAGTGCGTTAACACCATCAGTCCAGGTTGGCAACTGATCTGTGTCTGGGATTCGCACAATATGTTGTTTTTCACTTGATTCTTCTTTGTCACACGTCACATTTTCCAAACCTCTGTTGACGGGAACATGAACACTATGTCTCTCTCGACTGCACGTAATGTCTTCCTGTATGGTTTCTGGTTGCTCGTCTTCACACTTTATGTTTTCCACCACTTTGTAGTTATCATAACAATATCTTTGTACATCAACAGAAAGTCCACAATTTATAGAAGAAATTCTTTGTTGATTGAAGTCTGAATCAGTAAGCTGAGAATCTTTTTGTTTTGCCCCTGAGTGGATCTCCGATTTGATGTCATGCTTATTTCCGTTGTCCATCTAATTGATCATGTTGTGAAACTAAAAATAAAACACACATGACATAGAGGTAGTAAGGAGATATAGCATTATACATGATGTTTAGAAAATCTGTTTTTTTTTTGTGAACAACGTCATTCAGTAATAATTACGATGGATTTATTGCTAATTATCAAATCAAATTAGATATTAATTACAATTACAACAAATTATTTTAAACACCATTTCATCAAATGTGTATTATAACACTGGAAGATAAAATATGTATATTTATTACATGCTGTATCCAATCTTGCGATGTGTAAAATAAAAAGAAATTTGATTTGGCTGAATGAGGTAAAGCTGTTTAACTGATCAGTTTTTGTAGTAAGCTACAGTGAGATGTCTGACCAATGTGGCAATTTTGTGCAGTGTCTCTTTTTCACAAAGCATCATTTTATTGTTTTTCAATGAACAGAAGAAATATTGTCATTGACTGAAAATTCATCATTATCTTATAAAACAAGTTTTGGATCCGATTTTATAAATACTTTCAGACAAACTGTCTAGACCCAGAATGTAATAATACTGTACCTGTGTTTTGAATCTGTGTTTTCTCTGGTCTTACTGGTGAATAATGACATGAGACACCAGCCTATTCTGTGTCTGTTTGTGTCTTTGGCAGCTCTATCTCTGATGCTTGTTTTCTCCAGGTCACTTCCGGGTAATGTCTACAACAGATGCACTATAAAATATCAGAGCAAGTCATAATACTTTTCATAGTGAACCATTATAATAATGTTTATTTAACACAGCTGAATAGCAAAACATCATAGAATAAAAATAGTTGGTTAATAAAAATATATAAAATTTGCGTTCAAATATACAATTGGTAGTCCAGTATTTAAACATAAGAATTGTAAAATGTATATCGGTATAAAAATATTTAACAAAAAGTGGATTTTCAGACTGATGAAGCTAATAATAAGCTAAATATGGATAAACGCATACGTTCATTAAAAGATTGAACAGTTTGTAGTGCACTTCAACATGATGACAAATTGTGCAAAATATTCTAAAACTTGTTATATGCAACAGTAATACCTTTCAAACTCTGTGGTTGTTGTTTTTTAAATATGATAGCTTTGTGTTTTTTAGTTTACCTCATTTTATTATACATAACAAGTGTAAATTCCATCAAACCACAATTGTTTGAGGTACAAAATGGACAGATATTTAAAAATATTTACAAAGCAGGGCACGTAACAATGGAGACTGGTGCAATTTATGTGGAGGATTATTCTGAATAAAAAAAAACCAATACGTATTGTAATTGAATAATAACTAATTTGATGGGTGGGTATGGCCATGACATGCACGATTATTGATCTGTTCCAAGCAAACATAACATAATTGACCCAATAATGGCAATATACTGCCAAGTACCGTTTACAGGACAGCTGGTTTTGAGCCAATAGAATGTACATACCAGAATTAAATATACCTTGCTGGTCTAATACTAACCCAACACAACCCAGTAAATAGCATCCAGTGCCATCTATGGAATGTAGTTTTGTCTGTATTGACCCAGCACCAGCCAGTACAGGGCCACTACTGTTCCAGTATCAGTATATGGCGTCAGTATTGGGTCAGTACAGCATGCTAATACTGGCACAATTTACAGAGTCTGTGAAAGTTGGTATTAGACAAATACCGTTTTTTGTTACATTGGGCCAGTACGTGACTGTTCGTTGTTAAGCATTGGACCTGTACAAGCCCAATACACTTGGAAGAAAGAGAGATGGAGGGGAGAGAGACAGATTGAGATTCTTAAAACAATTTGCTCTTTCTTAATAGGAAAAATATCCCAGATTATTTCAAGAACATGTTGCTAACAGTTATTTCAAGAACCATGTTTCTAACGCAAAAAAATGCAATGAGATCCAGAAGGATCAGAATGGCACCTCAATGTTTCAATGACATGGGAAATAACCTCACAATACTTACGACATTCAAGTAAATGACTTTCCACATGTATCACAACTGTATGGTTTGTCACCTTTGTGAGTCTTGTGATGGTTTTTAAGGGTATCCAACTGCATGAATGACTTACTAATTCCAAGCAATGCCGCTTTTGATTTAGACACAAAATTCCCAAAATAATTAAAGAGAACTATTTACCAACAATTGTACTTCATAAAACAAACAGCCACTCATGCCAAGGATTCATAAATTATGCACGAAAATACATAATTGGCAATTATGAAACATGTAGTATTTCAAATTGTTATATATGTATATCAAACAGATCTGTATAACATAAAAATGTTTGAACTAAACATTGTAATATGAATTATAATGGAATGTATATATATATCATATATTACGTATCGTATGCATCATGTATTATTTATTTATTTATTACAAATGTTCATCCGGTTAGTATTAATTAACTGGTTGTGGTAAAGTTAGTTTGAAGTACGATTAGTAGTGTTATCTGTTAAGTGTTAGCTGTTGATATCGGGTTGTGTCGTAACCGTTCTTTTGTACTTCACACCACTTCTTTACTGTGTAATACATAGCTTTCAGCAGTCCATGGCATAGGCTTTATTTTAATCTTGAATTTACTATGGCTTATAACACCAGTATTAGTTAAAAAATGTCTTTACATAATCTGTCATGGTGGCCTGTATGCCAGCGATCTTAGTACATATCTCCATAGATTAATCATCATTCATCATCAATTATCATGTCTTGTAAATGTACTATTTATGTTAATTATGGTTGATCTAAAATAAATAGTTTTCTTCTTCTTTCTTAATAACTTAGATCTTAGCACGAAAGTCAATTTCATTGGTTACCCTGATTCATCAATCGTATTTGTGACGATGGTAAAAACTGGGGATAGCAAGCATCCCGAAACTCATATGAGCGACAAACAAGGAGAGAGCTTCGGGCCTCCAGAGCAGAGCCAGAGGTAATAGTAAATAGAGGCTAAACGTAAAGCCTAAAATGGGCGATATAACAGTGCTTTCGAGAACTCCAAAACGTAGAACTAACCTATTTAACGTCATAAATGTAACTACGTGTATTATATGTAACTAATAAATATTTAAGGTGTACCAAGAGTGTGAGGAATTTGCAGTAGGACAACCACAAATAGCTCAGAAATTACTTCTCACAGCAATAGTATTGAACATCAACAACCGATATCGCCATCTCTCGGAGATGATCGAGCACGCGTAGGGGAAGATGGGGTAAGATGACCGACGTAACAAAAAAATGGTATTTAGTTATATTATAACATTGTTATATATATATGACAACATCATATATAGAACACACATATATGTGTGTATATATATATGATAAAAGTATTGTTGAATGTCCACGAAACAATTGAAGATGGGTAATTCGAACAGTGATCTTAGGTGATTTACTCCAAACAGCCCAAACTTGAGCTAACGCAGGAGTGATGAGGATAATATTTATATATATATACTCGACAACATCATATATATACATATCTATTTTGTAGGAGGTAGGTTTTTCTTTTCAAATGCCAGATCCCCAGAATAGTGGCAGAATAATCAGATATTGATTTTGACCATTTAACGGAAGAAGAAGATATATAGAACACACGCACACACATATAATTATATATGTATGTATATATATGATATTGTTGAATGTGCATGAAACAATTGAAGCTGGGTACTGTCATTCGAACAGCGATAAGGATTTAAACTCACAGCATGTTGACTAACTGATTATTTATATCATTCATGATCGCAGCTATATACGTTGTTAGCATTAATAAAGTTAATCATCAACTTATATGCACTAAATTATTAGTTTAAAATGTCCAATTTATATTTAGGACGTAATCTAAGTCTACTAAAAAGAAAACGGTTCCATTCCATACAATACTCTATATTGAGCAGCGGGGAGACTGAACAAGGGTTCGTTAGGGCAGTTCTACCGATTCCCCCCCAAATCTGCTTACGGAATCTTTGCATGGCATACAGGCACCTAGGCTGGGGGTGGGTTTTATAGGTCGGCCTCAAGTGGATGCAGTTGGGTGTGTAAAAAAAACGCACGATACGTGTCTAAAATAAGAGAAATGCATCATGTTAATACTTGTTATACCTTGGTGAACATTGATTGTATATAAATGGCCACAGTCCATCTTGATATATAAATAACACACAGATATACATTACACAGGTTATAACCCTAGGATTCCACAAGAAACGTGTACGGATGCGGCAAGTGGAATACCTCTGTGGTGACTTCATGTGTAGGAATATCCTATTCCTATGGGGATACCACTCCAATCGCTACATGGACCGATTTAATTTGCCGCATCCGCATAACAAAACTCATCTGTCTATGTACTTATGTACCTACTTCTGCTCATTTCCACTGAGCACTATATATTCATTACTTTGTCACACGATGTTTCCGTAGATATGGAATTCTAGCTTTATTGCCGACAATGAAAATAATTTATTACAGAAGGATCATTTAGGTGGATGTCTTGTCCAGTAGAATACCTCAATGTAATCTTAAGAGGACATATTGATGAACATGATTGTGTAAGCTGTTAAAATTGTTTTTTTTCATCGGCCGGTATGAACATCATTTAACGTTAGTACAATTATTAAATGACCGTTGTGATCAAATACTCTTGATTCAGTCATTTAGTAAACACAATCAATGTTTTTTTGTTTACACATCCAACTGCATCCACATGAGGCTGACTATAAAGCCCACCCCCAGCGTCGGTGAATGTATGCCATACAAAGATCCCGTATGAAGATTTGGGGGGAATCGGTAGAACTGCCCTGATGAACCCTTGTTCAGTCCCCACGCTGCTCAATATAGAGTTTTTATTAACTGTCAATGGAACCGTTTTCTTTTTAATAATAATATTGATATGATGTAAATTAAGTCACAAAGATAAAATAACAGAAGTGTAGCTACTTATTTATCCAATAAAGAAACGGTCACAACATCATTTTATTTGAAGACTTCGTCCTAAATATAAATTGCAAAATTGTAACTAGTAATTCAGTGCATATAAGTTGATGATTAAAATTATTAATGTTAATAGCGTATATAGCTGCGATCATTAATTATGTAAATAATCAGTTAGTCAACAGTATCAGATTTTAAACCCTCATCACTGTTCGAATTACCCAGCTTCAATTGTTTCATGGACATTCAACAATAATGTTATCATATATCTATATACACACTGTATATGTATATGCACACATATATATACACACTCATATAATATTATGTGTGTTCTATATATATATATGATGTTGTCGAGTATATATATATAAAACAATATTATTGTTATAATATAACTAAATAATTTTGTTGTCACGTCGGCCGTCTTACCCCACCTTCCCCTACGCGTGCTCGATCATCTCCGAGAGATGGCGATACCGGTTGTTGATGTCCAATATTATTGCTGTGCGAAGTAATTTCTGGGCTATTTGTGGTTGTCCTGCTGCAAATTCCTCACAGTCTTGGTACACCTCTAATATTTATTAGTTACATATAACACACGAAGTTACATTCATGACGTTAAATAGGTCAGTTCTACTTTTTTGTTTTGGAGTTCTCGAAAGCACTGTTATATCGCCCATTTTACATTTTAGGCTTTAGTTTAAGTTTAGCCTGTTACCTTTGCGCTGGTGGCCCGAAGCTTTCTCCTTATGTGTCGCTCATATCGAGTCTGGGGATGCTTGCTATCCCCAGTTTTTACCGTCGTCACATATACGATTGCTGAATCAGGGTAGCCAATGAAATTAACTTTCGTGCTAAACCAAAGACCAGGCTAAGTTATTAAGAAAGAAGAAGAAGAAAACAATTTATTTTAGATCAACCAAACTTAACATAAATAGTACATTTACAAGACATGATAATTGATTATGAATGTTAATTAATGTATGGAGATATGTACTAAGATCGCTGGCATACAGGCCACCATGACAGATTATGTAAATATATTTGTTTAACTAATATTGGTGTTATAAGCTATAGTAAATTCAAGATTAAAATAAAATTTATGCCATGGACTGCTGAAAGCTATGTATTACACAGTAAAGAAGTTGTGTGAAATACAAAAGAACGGTTACGACACAACCCGATATCAACAGCTAACACTTAACAGATAACACTACTAATCGTACTTCAAACTCACTTTACCACAACCAGTTAATTAATACTAACCGAATGAACATTTGTAATAAATAAATAATACATGATATATACGATACGTAATATGTGATATATATACATTTCATTATAATTCATATTAAAAACCATCAGAAGACTAGCAAAGGTGACAAACCATACAGTTGTGATACATGTGGAAAGTCATTTACTTGAATGTCGTAAGTATTGTGAGGTTATTTCCCATGTCATTGAAATATTGAGGTGCCATTCTGATCCTTCTGGATCTCATTATTGCATTTTCCTGCGTTAGAAACATGGTTCTTGAAATAACCGTTAGCAACATGTTCTTGAAATAATCTGGGATATTTTTCCTATTAAGAAAGAGCAAATTGTTTTAAGAATTAAGACTCAATCTGTCTCTCTCCCCTCCATCTCTCTTTCTTCCAAGTGTAATGGGCTTGTACAGGTCCAATGCTTAACAACGAACAGTCACGTACTGGCCCAATGTAAATGTAATGGGCTTGTACTGGTCCAATAACTAAAAACGTACAGTCACGTACTGGCCCTTTCACAGACTCTGTAAAATGGGCCAGTATTAGCATGCCGTACTGACCCAATACTGACGCCATACACTCAGACTGATACTGGAACAGTAGTGGCCCTGTACTGGATGGTGCTGGGTCAATACATACAAAACTGCATTCTATAGATGGCACTGGATGCTATTTACTGGGTTCTGTTGGGTTAGTATTAGACCAGCAAGGTATATTTAATTCTGGTATGTACATTTTATTGGCTCAAAACCAGCTGGCCTATAAACGGTACTTGGCAGTATATTGCCATTATTGGGAGTTATATTTGCTGGGAACAGATAAATAATCGTGCATGTTATGGCCATAGCCACCCATCGAATGAAAGTTATTATTCAATTTAAATACGTATATTGGTCTCCATTGTCACGTGCCCTGCTTTGTAAATATTTTTAAATATCTGCCCATTTTGTACCTCAAACAATTGTGGTTTGATGGAATAGACTCGTTATGTATAATGAAGTGTTTTAAGGGTATCTATCTTCCTATTCATTGCACAATCTATTTTAATTGAGTTTTAATTTGGTTTACAACTTTACTCTCTTAGTCTCACTTTTAATAAATACGTAGTCTTTTCTTTCTTATTTATATATATATATATATATATATCTAATTTATAGCCATAATGTTTATTTTAATGACGCTATTTTAAAATAAGTATCAGACTAAATTTATGTTTACACCTCTAAGTCTTATGTATGTATATTGTTTTATTTTTAGCGACTCTGTACACACTATTGAACAGAGTCGTACTCTGGAGACTAGTGTATAAATAAAGTTTATTATTATTATTATTATAAAATGAAAAAACCCACAAAGCTGTAATATTTAAAAAAAAAACAACCACAGAGTTTGAAAGGTATTACTGTTGCATATAACAACAGTTTTAGAATATTTTGTACTATTTGTCATCATGTTGAAGTGCACTACAAACTATGTCCAATCTTTTAATGAACATATGCGTTTATAAATATTTAGCTTATTTTGTCATCTTCAACAGTCTAAAATCCACTTTTTGTTAATTATTTTTATACTGATATACATTTTAAAATTCTTATGTTTAAATACTGGACTACCCAATTGTATATTTGAACACAAATGTTTTATTAACCAACTATTTTTATTCGATGATGTTGATCTATTCAGCTGTATCAATATATATTTTTATTTGCATTTTATGTATACATGTGGACTTTTGTGTGAAATAAACATTATTAAAAAATGGTTCACTATGAAAAGTATTATGACTTGCTCTGATGTTGTATGGTGTATCTGTTGTAGACATTACCCAGAAGTGACCTACACAAAACAAGCGTCAGAGATAGAGTCGCCAAAGGCACACACAGCCACAGAATAGGCTGGTGTCTCATGTCATTATTCACCAGTAAGACCAGAGAAAACACAGATTCAAAACACAGGTACAGTGTCATTACATTCTGGGTGTAGACAGTTTGTCTGAAAATATTTATAAAATCGGATCCAAAACTTGTTTTATAAGATAGTGATGAATTTTCAGTCAATGACATTATTTCATCTGTTCATTGAGAAAAAATTAAATGGTGCTTTGTGAAAAAGAGACACTGCACAAAATTGCCACACTGGTCAGACATCTCACCGTAGCTACACTACAAAAACTGATCAGTTAAACAGCTTTATCTCATTCAGCCAAATCAAATTTCTTCTTTTTATTTTATACATGGCAATATTGGATACAGCATATATTTTATTTTCTAATGTTTTAATACACATTGTTTGAATACACATTTGATGAAATGGTGTTTAAATATATTTTTTTGTAATTGTAATTAATATCTAATTTGATTTGATAATAAACAATGAATACATCGTAATTATTACTGAATGACATTGTTCACAAGAGAAAACAGATTTTCTAAACATCATGTATAATGCTATACCTCCTTAGTAACTCTATGTTATGTGTGTTTTATTTTTAGTTTCACAACACTTTCGATTAGATGGACAACGGAGATAAGCATGACGTAAATGCGGAGATCCACTTACAGGTCTCAGGGGCAACACAAGAAAACTCTCATCTCACTGACTCAGACTTCAATCAACAAAGAATTTCTTCTACAAATTGTGGACTTTCTGCTGATGTACAAAGATATTGTTATGATGACTACAGAGTGATGGAAAACATAAAGTGTGAAGACGAGCAACCAGAAACCATGCAGGAAGACAGTGCATGCAGTCGAGAGAGAAGTAGTGTTCATGTTCCCGTTACCACAGGTTTAGAAAATGTGACATGTGAAAAAGAAGAATCAAATGAAACTAAAAATACTGTGCAAATCCAAGACACAGATCATCTGCCAACCTGGACTGATGGTGTTAACAAACTGACCAGAGTGAAACTAGAGAAGACAGACCCTGATGAATGTGGCAGAGACATTCAAGAGACAAGACATTGGGTGGTGTGTGAAGCTGGCGTACTGAAAGAAGTCAAAGCGGAACATTCTCAGAGTGTCTCAGACACATCTGCAGGAAAATCATTCAGAAATTCAGATTACATAGAAATCCATGAAAGGACTCATACAGGTGAGAAACCGTACTCTTGTGTGAATTGTGGAAAAGCATTTACAATGTCGAGTCACCTTAAAGACCATCAAAGGATCCACAAAGGTGAGAAACCGCACACTTGTGATAGTGATACAAGTGGAAAACCATGCGTATATTTGGGAAACTTAAAAGTCCATCGAAGGACTCGTACAGGTGAGAAACCAATCACTTGTGATACGTGTGGAAAGTCATTCACACAGTCGCATACCCTTAAAAGTCATCAAAGGATTCACACAGGTGAGAAACCATTCACTTGTGATACGTGTGGAAAGTCATTTACTTCATCGGGTACCCTTAAAGTTCATAAAAGGATTCACACAGGTGTGAAACCATACACCTGTGATACATGTGGAAAGTCATTTACTTACTCTGGTACCTTTAGAGATCATGAAAGGATTCACACAGGTGAGAAACCATTCACTTGTGATACATGTGGAAAATCATTCATGTGGTCCTGTCAACTTAAATCCCATAAAATGATTCACACAGGTGTGAAACCACACACTTGTGATACGTGTGGAAAGTCCTTCAGTTCTTACAGTAAACGTAAATATCATCAATTAATTCACACAGGTGAGAAACCGTATGTTTGTGATACATGTGGAAAGTCATTTGCTACATTGCGTTATGTTAAAGACCATCAAATTACTCACACAGGTGTGAAACCATACACTTGTGATACGTGTGGAAAGTCATTCACACAGTCACGTACCCTTAAAGGTCATCAAAGGATTCACACAGGTGAGAAACCATTCACTTGTGATACCTGTGGAAAGTCGTTTACTTCATCGGGTACCCTTAAAGGTCATGAAAAGATTCACACAGGTGTGAAACCATACACCTGTGATACATGTGGAAAGTCATTTACTTCATCGGGTATCCTTAGAGATCATCAAAGGATTCACACAGGTGAGAAACCATTCGCTTGTGATACGTGTGGAAAATCATTCACATGGTCCTATCAACTTAAATACCATCAAATGATTCACCTAGATGTGAAACCACACACTTGTGATACGTGTGGAAAGTCCTTCAGTTGTTACAGTAAACTTAAGTTTCATCAAATAATTCACACAGGTGAGAAACCGTATGTTTGTGATACATGTGGAAAGTCATTTGCTGCATTGTGTTATATGAAAGACCATGAAATTACTCACACAGGTGTGAAACCATACACTTGTGATACGTGTGGAAAGTCATTCACACAGTCGGGTACCCTTAAATGTCATCAAAGGATTCACACAGGTGAGAAACCATTCACGTGTGATACCTGTGGAAAGTCATTTACTTCATCGGGTACCCTTAAAGGTCATCAAAGGATTCACACAGGTGTGAAACCATACACATGTGATACATGTGGAAAGTCATTTACTTCATCGGGTAACCTTAGAGATCATCAAAGGATTCACACAGGTGAGAAACCATTCACTTGTGATACGTGTGGAAAATCATTCACGTGGTCCCGTCAACTTAAAGTACACAAAGGCATCCACACTGATGTAAACTGAAATGTTGAATAACTCATTGTGGAAATGTATTTGATTGTTGTGCTTATCCCAAACTGCACAAATAATCGCCTGAGTCCACGGTGTCCAGTGTATGCCATTTTGTCTCCCCTCCGTGGTGTTCCTCATAATCCAGTCGATCATGAGGATGAACAGGAAAGGCGACAGCAGGCATCCCTGCAGAACCGCTGTCTTAACTTCGAAACTATCTGATAGTCGTCCTGCATGCACCACCTGGTATGACATTCTGGATCAGAGATTAACTTTTCTGGAATGCCATAATGTCTCATCAGATACCAGAGTGTCTGTCTGTCCACACTGTCAAATGCTTTCTCATAGTCAATGAAATTGACATACAGTGGTGAGTTCCATTCCAATGACTGTTCTAATATGATGCGCATAGTAGCTATATGATCTGTGCAAGATCTATCCTGTTGGAAATCTGCTTGGTGGTCTCGGAGCTTTGCATCCACTGCTTCTTTCATCCTCTCTAATATCACTCTCTTCAGCACTTTTCCCGGGACTGATGGTAACATAATCCCTCTATAGTTCTTGCATTTTCTGAGATCTCCTTTCTTGGGGAGCTTTATTACGAGTCCTTTTCTCCATTCCTTTGGAACACTTTCATCGTCCCAGACTTTCTCGAAGAGGCTGTGCAGTATTTCCGTGGATGTGTTAATATCTGCCTTTATCGCCTCTGCTGGTATTTCATGCAGCCCTGCTGCTTTTCCGTTCTTCAGTTTCTTGATAGCGTTCCTGATTTCTGTTCTGCTTGGTTAATCACAGTTTATGGGTAGAACTGTCTGTGCTGGGAGAATGATTTGGGCGATCTTCTCGAGTGTGTCAGTTTAATAGTTCTGTTAAGTGCTCCACCCATCTCTTTAGTTGGTCGAGTATCGTAGTGAGGGCTTTTCCTTGCTTGTCTTTAATTGGTTTATCCCTTGTTTGATACTTGCCTGTCAGCTTCTTTCTTATGTTATATAGATCTTTCATGTTTCTTTCTGCCTGTGTTGCCACTTGCCAGGTTGGCCACCAAGCTTCTCTTGTCTCTTCTGATGCTCTTCATTACCTCCTTCTGAGCTTGTGGGTACTGTGCTTCTGCTTTCATTGCTCTAGTTTTTCTGCTGTTCAGTATCGCCTTCTTTTCCTTTTGTACTTGTAGCTTGAGTAATATGTCGGCTGTCGTCCAGTCTTTGTGCTGTGTTTTCTTTCTGCCTACTGTCTTTTCACAAGCACCAGTCCACATCTGCGTGGAGGCATTTGCAACTGTAAATGTAAATGCCTCCACGCAGGACATGGGAACGAAGAGGTAGACTATACAATGGGGGGTACTGTACTAAGTATTACTGTAAAAGAAAAGGACTTAGGGTTAACCATTAGTGCTGATATGAAGGTTTCAGAGCAGTGCGGAATTGCAGCTTCAAAGGGAAATCAAATCCTTGGATTAATTAGGCAAAACGTAACGTATAAGGAAAAAGAGCTAATAATACCGCTGTACAAAACAATAGTTAGGCCTCATTTAGAATACTGTATTCAAGTGTGGAGGCCATATCGCAGGAAGGACATAGATATGCTAGAAAGAGTACAGAGGAGAGCAACTAAAATGATACCAAAACTGAGGGATCTTAGTTACGAAATACGCCTAAAAATGCGGCTTAACAACACTAGAGACCAGGAGATTGAGAGGAGATCAGATAGAAGTGTTTAAAATAATGAATTGTTTTGAAAATATTGATAGGAATATTTTGTTCTCCGTTAAGAAAGATAGAAGGACTAGAGGACATGAAGTTACATTAGCAAAGGAGCAGTGTAGATTAGATATAAGAAAGTTCTCATTTTCACAAAGGACTGTAAATGATTGGAACAGATTATCTGCTGATTGTGTGGGTACTAGTAGCGTGAATATGTTTAAAAATAAAATCGACACATACCTCAGAAGGGCGGGATACACAGATAAAAGGGTCGGACTCTCGATAAGCCAAATGGCTTCCTTGTCCACCTGCCACCTAAAGTTAATTCTCTGGGTGGCAATCTTATTAAATCTGCTTGGCCTGTTGCCACGTCGGTTCTGGTTCAGTGTTGCTCTCGTATAGTTCATAATCATGCAGCAACTGGTATCTGTTCGAGAGGCTGATCCGGTACTTTTCTCTCATTCCCTTGTCCTTCAGTAGATCTATGTTGTAACATGTTCTTGTGCAGCTGCCCTGTGCTGTGTGCCTCGTAAGATGGAGCTTGAGTGTTGCCACCACCAGGTGGTGATCAGAAACATCATTAGCCCCTCTCTTCACTCTCACATCTTGCAGCGACCGTCTGAACTTCTTTCCAACAGACACATGATCTATTACAGTGTATATCCTATCCATGTCCATTTTCGTTTTTGAATTTCTGTTTTGATGTTTGTTTGGTCTGTCCTGTTCATCATTTCGGTGTTTGTGACTTTGTCTTCCCATCTGATTTTCAGTATGTTTCTAAGGCATTTATTGATGAATGTTTGTAGTTTTTTTGGTTGTTGTTTTTGTGACTCCAAGTCTCTGACCCGTAGAGCAGTACACTTTTCACGTTTGAGTTGAATATTCGAATTTTGTTTCTTGTTGAAAAAGATTGTGTATTCCACACTGTCTTTAAGGTTGTGAATGCATGTATGACCTTTCCAATCCTGCAATTGACATTGTCGACTGTTCCTCCTTTGTCTGTCACCACACTGCTGAAGTAGGAACATTTGTTGTCCTCTTCTATATATGTTCCCTTGATGTATACCTTAGCTTGTTGTGTGTTGTTGTTCACCAACGGTTTTGTCTTTTGTATATTTATTTTTAGACCTGTTTTTCTCTGCTTCCTTTGTTCGCGGCTAGTGTTTGCTTGCATCTGCTTGTGTGTGTGAGATGGTAAACTGATGTCGTCTGCAAAGTGAAGGTCATCCAACTGTTTTGTGAATGTCCCCTGGATGCCATTTCAGCCCTGTTTAACAGTTTCTTTTATTATCCAGTCTATCACCATGATAAATATTAACGATGACACTATGCTCCCGTCTTACACCAGTCTACTTCAAATGGTTCAGACAGTTTCCCTCTATGTATCACTTTGCAGGTGGAATTTTCATACATATGTTTGATTACTGTTATGAACTTTGCTGGAATACCATAGTTTTGCGTCATCATCCAGATGACCTCCCTGTTCACACTGTCGAAAGCTTTCTCAAAATCTATGAAGTTGTTATAGAGGAGTGACTGCCACTCAATTAACTGTTCTGTTCTATGACTATTTTCAAGGTGGCAATAAGGTCAGTAATTGATTTATGTTTTCTAAATCCAGCTTGTTCTTCGCATAGCTTGTCGTCTATTGTTCCCTTCAGCCTGTCCAAAATGATGTGTGCGAATACTTTACTTGGTACCGAGAATAGTGTAAATCCTCCAGTTTTTGCACATTCCCAAGTCATCTTTTTTGACAAGGTATCCATTTTTCCATGCAGTTGGGTCTTCCTCTTTTTCCTTCAGAAACAGTTTGTGCTATCTGTTGTTGTTTTCAGGTCTGCTTTCAGGGCGTCAGATGCCTTTCCATTCTTTAACACCTTCAGTGCTCTGCATATTTCGGCCTTTGAGGGTGGGCTTGTGTCAATATTTAATAGCATGTCTACTGTTGGTAAGTCTGGTCTTTCTGCCGATTAATCGCTGTTCAGGATTTCTTTTAAGTGTTCCTCCCATCTGATCTTGATCTTTGCTCTGCTTCTTTATTTTTACCTTCTTTGTTTTTCACTGGTTTTGAGGCATTCCGTCTTTTCCCAGCTTGTGTTCTTGTTATATTATACAGTTCCTTCATGTCTCTTCGGTGTGCTGCTATTTCAGCTTGTGTTGCTACGTCATTGATGTAGTTTTGTTTGTCTTTTCTTGCACTCTTCGTGACCGCTTTGTTGAGTTGCCTGTACTTTCTTTTGTTCTTGTTTCTCTTCTTCTGTTCTGCAGTGACTGACCATTTGTTTCATTTGCATCCTTTCTTTGATCAATATCCATGTTTCTGTTGACAGCCACACCTTGTGTGTTCTCTCCTTCTTGCCTAGAACTTCTTTGCAAGCATCCTTCCTGGTTTCTTGCAGTGTGTTCCAGATAGTGTCTATGAAGTCTTCTGTCATGTCTTCCAGTGCTTCAAACTTGTTTCTCACTGCACAGTTGAACTCTAGTTTTGTTTTTCTTCACTTTAACTTCTCCACATTGTAGAGTTGATGTATTCTAATTACTGTTTCTCTGTATGTTTTCATCATCTACAGTCTGTAGTCTGTCATAGGATTCTTGTTTTGCTTCTTCACTGTCAATGTTCGTTGGAGCATAATACTGAATCACACTAACGTTTCTCCCTTTTGACTTGAATCTTGCTGTAATAATTCTTGGTGTCACAGGGTTCCACTCTATCAAAACATTCATGGCACCTTGTGTTGCCATTATTCCGACTCCGTGTGCATGGTCTTCGTCTTCATGTCCTTAGTGGATTATGTGTTCGCCTGTGACAAGCTTTGTATGTCCGGCTCCATTCCATCTGGTCTCACCGAGACTCAGCACCTGTATGTTGTATTTCTTCATTTCATGCGCCACTAGGGCCGCCTTCCCTGTTTGGTACATGGTCTGGACATTCCAGGTGCCTATTCTGGTGTTTCGCTTGGCGGTAAGTAGATTACCTATCGGTGGTCTCACTTCCCCAAGGCTGTCATCAGCTCGCGTCATGTTGCTCTCCGGGGAGGCATCATCTTGAAGTTTGATGTTAGTTGGAAGAGTTTTCATTTCGGTTTCTGTAATCATATTGCCATTATCCCAGTTAGTGGGATTTTCTGTCAGGGTTGTCCCACCCTTAGCCCGTCCCCTTGTCATGAGACTCGGGTACAACAGGGTCACCACAAGAAGTCGGACTTGCTCAGGAGAGGTTGCATGACACATAACTGAGCTAGTTAGACCCCAAGTCTTTAAGTATCCTTAAAATATGATTGGTTCAACTGATTGTTCTTTGCAGAGTTCCTGGATCACATTTGTAACTCATCATCGAATGTTGAACAAACTAACTGCCTGATGTTTGTACCAATATGACTATATCTTATGAACTGTGGCCATTTATATTGTTTACTGTTAACTTTCTGTAATCTTAAACTTGTATTCTGAGTTAAACTACCATTTTGAACTGTTTTAAGATGTAATTGTGTGTACAGTTTGAATGACATATACTGAGCCGTCCAGCGGTACGACATACATATGAAATACGTATATACTCTGGTATTTTATGTCATTTACCTTAGAATTGTTTTAAGATAGTGTAATTGTGTGTAAAGCATGAATGACATTTACTGAGCCGTCCAGCGGTACGACATACATATGAAATACGTATATACTCTGGTATTTTATGTCATTTACCTTAGAATTGCATAGTATGAATATGTAAACAAAGTTTAGTTTGTATTCAGGAATGTATTCTACACATCCCCGTAGTGTTTGTTGCATGTGTGTGATTAATAGGTTGTGTAAGCTGTTAAGTTATTTTATCATTCATGTAAACCCAGTATATATTTTGTTTTCCATTGGTACAACTATTAAATGACCTTTGCCACCAACTACTCTTGATTCATTCGTGTTCGCATGCTATACTGTATGGGGTAAAATACATTTAATGTATTTAAATATGAATACTCTTGAGGGCTTCGAATGCAATTACAAATACTTTTAATAGGGCGGCATAGCAAACTAGTTGTGCATTTCGGTATTAAAACACAATTCCCAGCATGTTTTCAACAAAATAATAAAATATATACGAATAAGATTGACATAGTCAATGAATTTAATCGTTCTATTTATTAAAACAGGCCCTAAGCTTGCAGAAAATATAACATGTACAAGCAATTTTACTCAATATATCATAAATAAAACCAATACAAGTTTTAAATTTGCAGAAATACAAGAAACATTCATATCACATTATCCACATCCTTCCCAACACAAGTAGTTATGGCTTTGATGGAATAGCAAGTCATTTACTGAAATCTACTAAACCAGAAATAGTCGAACCCGTAACAGTATTGATAAACTAAGTACTAAACATTGGAACATTTCCTGATCAACTTTAAAATTGCAAGAGTATCTCTTGTCCGTCGTACCGATGAAGACCATGACATCTCATTTCACATGATAGTAACAGTTACAGTTTGATCATTTCTTTTTGAGGTGGGTTCGCATGTGGCCGATATGACCAATGTTCGCATTGTTACATTCCTTGAACTACTGCATTTACTAGTGCCGAGCAAAGAAAGCAGCCAGGATGAGCCTCGTCAACCCTCACCTTACGCCACGAGTACCTTATAGTTAGCCAAGCGGGCAGGTATCATAAGAGCTCAATGTATGTATACCATGGGCCTGTCTAAATTATGGTACAGTAATACATGCATAATTATCACGAATTAAATTATCTGTTCAGTGATACAGTCTGCATATAACGTACTGAATACAAAAGACATAGGACAATGTTATAGTAGAACATAACGCGATGACATATAAACAGAATATTGTTGATGTCAAACTTCAATGCTTAATGTTCATGTGACCACGACGCCGCGTGGCGATAGATCACTAAACATTACACGCATGAAATGTGTTTTTGTAGGTTGTGCACACGAATGGAGATGGCACTGTTGATGTATTTGCAGCTCTCGACTTTCGACCCTTGCTCTTGGTCCTGGCTGATTCGACACTGATTCTCGAACGAAATTGCACCTTTCCAAACCAGACCTCTCCAGGCAGGACGGTTTGCTGCATGATTTTCCCAGGAAACCGGGTCAATTCCGAAGCTCTTTAGTGAGTCCTCAAGAGTATCTCTGAAACGCAGCTTTGACAGGCCCCGCTCTCCTCGACCTTTCGCTAGTTTGCCGAAGAATAGTCTCTTCGGTAGGCGCTCACTAGGTATGCGAGCCAGATGTACAGTCTATCTCAATTGAGCCTTCCTGAGGAATGTGTGGATGCTTGGCAAACTGGCTTGGTGAAAGACCTCTGGGACTCGATCCTACCAGCAGATTTTCAGCAAGCAACGGCGACAGATCATGTGGAAGTGGTTGAGTTTGCGGGAATGCCTCAGGAAGACAGTCCAACTTTCAAAGGCGTAGAGTATTGTAGGTATCGGGGTAAGACCACATTAAGGATTCGTGCGTCATTACCGACCGAAAGAGTGCCCTTAAATATACCGTTTTGGTGTCATGTGTGAATTTGTTCGAGCCCTTTGATATGGCACATGTTAGTCCAGTGAATATTGAATGTACTACTGCATTATATCTTTCACGAGGTAGCAATAAATATACGCTAATCACTCGCTTATTCGCACAGTTGCTATTTTACAGAACGCACCAATATTTCAGAATCCGTCACCAGATTGGGTGGAAATTGAAGGACGTCAAGTTTGGGTGGATTTTTTTCTAAAAATAAGGTATGAGAATTTCAGAGTGAGAGTTTTCCACAGCACTTGTGTCATTGGGGGTTAAATATGCTGTGAAATTTTCAAGAAAATCGTATTACAAATTTTGCACGAAATGAAGGAAACGTTATAATGGCAGCCTATGTAAAATCTAAACGTGGTCTCTTACCCCAAATGTATACGGCCCGTTTTATCAAGAAAATCGCCAAAATGTGATTTGAGCGAATGGTGATTGTTTTTAGGCTGCATTTGGAAGCTGATGTAGACCAGAATACCGTGCAGCTATTGCATATTGTTAGTATTACGTCTAAAAGAGATTGTAAAAGTCATTAATAAGCAGCGTTCGAAACAGCGCTTGTCCGGTTGTCCGGGACAAGTGATTTGTTGTCCGGACAAGTAGAATGATTTGCATGGTTGCGCAGTGGACAAGTGACAATTTACAGTAAATAGTGACGTGTACAAAACTATAACTTTCTAATTTGTGGAAATTCTAGTGAAATACGGTTCGCCAGCGACCACGCACGTTGCAATTTCGTTAGCGTATTGGCGTCTTATCTTTCCGCCGCCGTCCTGTGTTGCACATCAGACCACGCGACTCCGAGCGATCGTGTTGTGTCTGGTGACGAATCCCGTGTTTCCTGCATCTCCGGCGGCTATATCGAAGGCTTCCATGCGATTGCCCGTGTCCTTGTGCCACATCTGACTCGTTAGTTGCGTCTCCTTGACATCGTCTCCGTAACTCAGCAGCGTCTCTATGTAGGCGCGGTACGGGTACGTGTTGGTCGAGGGAGTCACGAGCGTTCCGTTCATGTAGACGTCGACCTGGCTGAACAGCGAATTGAGCCAGTTATTCACGGGCCCGACGGTATCAGCGGCGTGGAGGTCGGCTCGGTAATCGTCTCCCGATCCGGGTATGACGAATTGTATCGGTCCGGCCGAGTCGAGCGAGGACATGGGTTGGTGTTGTACCGTGTGACTATCGGTGATGCTGGTCTGAGTCGGGGGCACGGTGAAGAGATCGAGTTCATCTTGACCCCCTCACACGATTGTTTATGCACGAAAGCCATCGTCGAATATGTCGGGCTCACGTTTCCGCGACGTGCGTGTCTTCGTCCGTCTCCCAGCTGTACTGACCCGTTTCGTGACGGGTGCGCGTCTTATACGCTTACGCGGTTGCACACCAGGGGTCAAAAGGTCGCGCAACATGTCTCTACCGGCAGCTGTGACGCGACGTTTGGCGGCCGATTTTATGTTCTGTCCCGACAAGACGTCGAAATAGGGAAGCACACCGCCCGCTTGACGAATGTAGTAGTCGTTGCAATTCATCTTTAAAACAGTGCCGTTAGTCACCGTCGGAAATGAAGTGTCCCGTCACCTTACCAACCTCGAATGGCACGCGTCGCCCAGTGTCGTCTCTTATGTCGATCTCTATCGTCCCGAACTCTTTACACAAGAGAGGGACGTATTGGACGTTATCGTAACTCTTGGACACGGTGGACCCGTTCCGCCCGATAACCGCAACGCTCCGCAACGACGGTGCGAGACTATCGCCGACATCATGTGACTCCACGACGTCCGTGTAGACGTACATGGTGGTGAATCCTTGATGAATGTCCACCACAGAAGTGGACTCTTTTCGAAGGCGTACTCATCACCAACGCTGTCTGGTGTATCGGATTCGGTGGTGGTCGACGTCGGTCTGATGTTTCCACGCAAGGGTGGGGGGACGTGGGTGCGTGTGGACTTTGTGTCGGTACTGGTGATCACCTTCGTTTGGAAACCTAGTATGGTCTCCATGGCACTCCCTGGGGGTATCCTAAACTTGGTTGTGGGTATCATGTGCTCAGTTTCGCCTTGACCTTATCCGTCGACATGTTCAACAGAGCCCTGTTGATGGCGCGCAACAATTGTGTCACGTTGTTGTAATACCCGTGTTTGATCTTGTAATCGGAGTGCATCCTGTACTATTGGTGTCGTAGAGGTAGAACGTGGTATCCTCCTCACGAACGTTGTACGAAGTGTGCGGGTAGCGGAACTCTACTATACCGCAATCCCACTCGCCGCTGCCCGACAGAATGACACGACGAGGCAAGTCCGTGATGAAATGCGCCACAGTGTTTTCGGGTGCGTGCGCATGGAAACATTGCAAGGCAACGTCAGATAGAAATCACTCGTCCTCATGTTTCAATGTCGGGCTGGGTAGCAGGTAACCCAACGAACTGCTCAACAGGGCCGTCCTCAGAGTGGGATTCCCATGTCCTATCGACAAGATGACCGTATACAAGACGACAGAAACACGATATACTCTTTGGGACACGCGGTGCCGAAGATGTGCCGCGGAGTCCTATAATCCTGCGGCGGGGGCGGAGCGTCGACTTCGTCGTCTTCGTCGCTAGCAGTAACGGAGACTGTTGTCGTCTCGTCCGTCATGGGTTGTCGAATGAAAGCTTGTCGGACGCGTGACTAGTCTTTATAGCCGACGAGGGCCTTGACATCGATCCAGCTGTTGAATTTCGAAAGGTATCCGAACCATTTCACCAACACCTCCCTACGCCTGCCCGCCTTGCATCGCTCCACTATCGATTCCACACAGTACAGTTTAACGGCCGGAACCGTTACCTTCTGCAACTCCGGTTCGTAGAATGTTCCGTCCAGTGTCTCGCAGAGATCGTCCGTCAAGTGATAGACGCGCTGATCGGACGGATGCCCCTCGTGTATCGTGAATATTTCCTCGGTCTAATTCGCCATGTACCGTTTATCGAAGCGTCTCTTCACCTTGCTGATATGTACGCGATCCGCCACGTGGTACTTGGGCACACCCTTGCCGTGCCGACCGGCGTACAAGCGCTGCCACATCTCTTCCCCATTCGATGCAGTTACTGCGACGGAGGCATACCGGTGCTGCGGTGGGGTGTCGTTGTACGAGCGTACCAGGTCCTGAATGATATTGATGTAACGTCACGTCTCGTGTTTTGCCAAGTATCGCCACATACGCGTCTTCATCGTGCGATTAAAGCGTTCCACGATGCTCGTTTTGGTGTACTCGTTGGAGGTACTTTTCCAATACACCCGAACGACACGGTTCAGGAATTCCAGTCCTCTATCGGTTTGCAACGTCAGCGGACGATCACCATCGTCGGTGAGCAGTCCGTCCAGCGCCCTCACCTTCGACGTCGCCGACTTGGTCTTCAGCGGAACGCATCGGGCGACTTTCGAGAGGACGTCGATCACCGTGAGTAGGAACGTCGTACCGTCGTTCTCTTTTCAGACTGGACACGTCGACGAGATCGGCCTGGCACTGTTGGTTCCGTCCTCCGACGACAACGCGTCGGCGCCAGAAACGAACTCTCACAGGCTTGTGCAGGGCATAGGAGTTCTGTTCCGATAGTCATTGTTCGACGAGCTTCCTCGGTACACGCTCGATAGGTCAGAAGGTGGTTCGGGGCAGACTCGATTCTCTCGTAACTGCCCACCTTGGCGGGGTCAAAGTAGACTCCCTGCAGCTGTTCACATGCTCGATGAATCAGATAGTCACTCTGCAATAACTCTGGGGACCTCTGGACCTGCAACGATCCATCGTCTAAGGACACATGGGTTGTCTGTTAAGCCAACTGCTCCTTCGGCACCCTTGATTTGAAGCAGTTTTGAATTCGTGTATACTTGAGAACGCTTGTTTACTCTTCTCTAGGGAACAGAAACAGTTCATCCCAAGCAATCAAGCAGCCTCGCCCTCTATGGGGAACTGAAACTGTTCAGCCCAAACAACACTACAGGTACGACCTGCCTTGGGGAACTGAAACAAGTCAACCCAAGCAATCCCTCAGCTACGCGAGCAATTCAGCCGAGGCAACTCCACATGCTACTACGCCCTGTCTGGGGAATTAAAACTATTCAGCCCAAACAATACCACGGCTTGGCTCTATCTGGGTAACTTAAATAAGTCTTCGGCTAGCCGCGGCTTATGTTAACTTTTGGGGAAGTGGATGTACGTATTTGAATACACAGTACCACTCAGTCATTCGTGAAAGTGGTCGACTTTGGGATTCCTAAACACTTAAATGTTTGCAAACTCATTGTGGAGAGTCATTGGTTTGTACTGATCATCGCAGACAGCACAATATGTCACACACGTCAGCGTGCATGTAAATTTGTGACGTTCAAAATATTTCTAAACGTGAAGTCACCACAGAGGTATTCCATTTGCCGCATCCACGTCTTTTGTGGAATCCTAGGGTTATAACCTATATAATGTATGTGAGAATTGTGGAAAGGCATTCATAATGTGGCGTTGCCTTAAAGAACATCAAAGGATTCACAACGGTGAGAAACCTTACACTCGTGGTATTGGTGGCAAGTCTTGCCCCGGTTCAAGTACCCTAAAACAACTTGAACTTATTAACATATATTTCAGAATGCATATACTTGACATACATGGAGAATATATTGTTTGGACCATAAACATCATCTTATCGTTTATTCTATGTTTTATTTACTTCATTGTCGGCAACATAGCTAGAATTCCATATCTACGGAAACAGCGTGTGGCAAAGTAATGAATATAATGCTCAGTGGAAATTAACAGAAGTGGTTACATAAAAATATATACGCCGATGAGTTTTGTTATGCGGATGCGCAAATTGAATCGGTCCATGTAGCGATTGGAGTGGTATCCGCATACGATATTCCTACATGTGAAGTCACCATAGAGGTATTCCACTTGCCGCATCCGTACACGTTTCTTGTGGATTCCTAGGGTTATGACCTGTGTAATGCATCGTTGTGTGTTATTTATATATCAAGATGAAGTGTGGCCATTTATATAGAAGGATCATTTAGGTGGATGTCTTGTCCAGTAGGACACATGAATGTAATCTTAAGAGGACATATTGATGAATATGATTGTGTAAGCTGCTAAAAAAATGTGTTTCATTGGCCGGTATAAACATCATTTAACGTTGGTACAATTATTAAATGACCTTTATGATCAAATACTCTTGATTCATTCATTTAGTAAACACAGGTAATGTTCACCAAGGTATAACAAGTATTAAAATGATGCATTTCTCCTATTTTAGACACGTATCGTGCGTTTTTGTTTGTTTACACATCCAACTGCATCCGCTTGAGGCTGACTATAAAGCCCACCCCCAGCCTAGGTGCCTGTATGCCACACAAAGATCCCGTATGCAGATTTTGGGGGAATCGGTAGAACTGCCCTGATGAACCCTTGTTCAGTCTCCCCGCTGCTCAATACAGAGTTTTTATTAACGGTCAAAGGAACCGTGTTCTTTTTAGTAATAATATTGATATGATGTAAATTAAGTCACACAGATAGAATAACAGAAGTATAGCTACTTATTTATCCAATAAAAAAGGTCACAACATCATTTTATTTGAAGACTACATCCTAAATATAAAAATAAATTGGACATTTTTCACTAATAATTCAGTGCATATAAGTTGATGATTAAAATTATTAATATTAACAGCGTATATAGCTGCGATCATGAATGATATAAATAATCAGTGAGTCAACATGATCAGAATTTAAACTCTCATCACTGTTCGAATTACCCAGCTTCAATTGTTTCATGGACATTCAACAATAATTTTATTATATATATATACACTGTATATGTATATACACACACATATATATATATATACACACACACAAACATACACACACACACACACACACACACACACACACACACACACACACACACACACACACACACACACACACACACACACACACACACACACACACATATGTGTGTGTTCTATATATATATACATATATATGATGTTGTCGAGTATATATATATATATATATAAAACAATATTATTGTTATAATATAACTAAATACAATTTTTGTTGTCACGTCGGCCGTCTTACCCCACCTTCCCCTACGCTTGCTCGATAATCTCCGAGAGATGGCGATACCGGTTGTTGATATCCAATACTATTGCTGTGCGAAGTAATTTCTGGGTTATTTGTGGTTGTCCTACTGCAAATTCCTCACAGTCTTGGTACACCTTAAATAGTTATTAGTTACCTATAACACACGAAGTTACATTTATGACGTTAAATAGGTCAGTTCTAATTTTTTGTTTTGGAGTTCTCGAAAGCACTATTATATCGCCCATTTTACAATTTTTAGACTTCAAGTTTAGCCTCTATTGCCTCTGTCCTGGAGGCCCGAAGCTCTCTCCTTATTTGTCGCTCATATCGAGTCTGGGGATGCTTGCTATCCCCAGTTTTTACCGTCGTCACAAATACGATTGATGAATCAAGGAACCAATGAAATTGACTTTCGTGCTAAGACCTAAGTTATTAAGAAAGAAGAAGAAAAGAAGAAGAAAACAATTTATTTTAGATCAACCATAATTAACATAAATAGTACATTTACAAGACATGATAATTGATGATGAATGTTGATTAATCTATGGAGATATGTACTAAGATCGCTGACATACAGGCCACTATGACAGATTATGTAAAGATTTTTAAAACTAATATTGGTGTTATAAACTATAGTAAATTCAAGATTAAAATAAAGCCTATGGACTGCTGAAAGCTATGTATTACACAGTAAAGAAGTGGTGTGAAATACAAAAGAACGGTTACGACACAACCCGATATCAACAGCTAACATTTAACAGATAATACTACTAACTACTGATCGTACTTCAAACTCACTTTACCACAACCAGTTAATTAATACTAACCGAATGAACATTTGTAATAAATAAATAATACATGATACATACGATACGTAATATATGATATATACAGCTGTATACATTTCATTTTAATTCATATTATAATGTTTAGTTAAAAAATGTTGATGTTATACAGATCTGTTTGACATACATATATAACAATTTGAAATACTACATGTTGTTTCATAATTGCTAATTATGTGTTTTCGTGCATAATTTATGAATCCTTGGCATGAGTGGCTGTTTTTTATGAAGTACAATTGTTGGTAAATAGTTGTCTTTAATTACTTTGGGAATTTTGTGTCTAATACAAAAGCGGCATTGCTTGGAATTATAAGTCATTCATGCAGTTGGATACCCTTAGAAACCATCACAAGACTCACAAAGGTGACAAACCATACAGTTGTGATACATGTGGAAAGTCATTTACTTGAATGTCGCAAGTATTGTTAACTGCGAGGTTATTTCCCATGTCATTGAAACATTGAGGTGCCATTCTGATCCTTCTGGATCTCATTATTGCATTTGTTTTGCGTTAGAATCATGGTTCTTGAAATAACTGTTAGCAACATGTTCTTAAAATAATCTGGGATATTTTTCCTATTAAGAAAGAGCAAATTTATTGTTTTAAGAATTAAGAATCTCAATCTGTCTCCCCTCCGTCTCTCTTTCTTCCAAGTGTAATGGGCTTGTACAGGTCCAATGGCTAACAACGTACAGTCACGTACTGGCCCAATATAATAAAAACGGTATTTGTCTAATACCAACTTTCACAGACGCTGTAAATTGGGCCAGTAGTAGCATGCTGTACTGACCCAATACTGACGCAATATACTGATACTGGAACAGTAGTGGCACTGTACTGGCTGGTGCTGGGTCAATACAGACAAAACTGTATTCCATAGATGGCACTGGATGCTATTTACTGGGTTGTGTTGGGTTAGTATTAGACCAGCAAGGTATATTTAATTCTGGTATGTACATTCTATTGGCTCAAAACCAGCTGTCCTGTAAACGGTAATTGGCAGTATATTGCCATTATTGGGTCAATTATGTTATGTTTGCTGGGAACAGATCAATAATCGTGCATGTCATGGCCATACCCACCCATCAAATTAAAGTTATTATTCAATTAAAATACGTATTGTTTTTTTTTAATTCAGAATAATCCTCCACATATATTGCACCAGTCTCCATTGTTACGTGCCCTGCTTTCTAAATATTTTTAAATATCTGTCCATTTTGTACCTCAAACAATTGTGGTTTGATGGAATTTACACTTGTTATGTATAATAAAATGAGGTAAACTAAAAAACACAAAGCTATCATATTTAAAAAAACAACATCCACAGAGTTTGAAAGGTATTACGGTTGCATATAACAAGTTTTAGAATATTTTGCACAATTTGTCATCATGTTGAAGTGCACTACAAACTATGTTCAATCTTTTAATGATCGTATGCATTTATCCATATTTAGCTTATTATGTCGTCTTCAACATTCTGAAAATCCACTTTTTGTGAATTATTTTTATACCGATATACATTTTACAATTCCTATGTTTAAATACTGGACTACCCAATTGTATATTTGAACGCAAATTTTATATATTTTTTAACCAACTATTTTTATTCCATGATGTTTATCTATTCAGCTTTATCAATATATATTGTTATTTGCATTTTATGTATACATGTGGACTTTTGTGTTAAATAAACATTATTATAATGGTTCACTATGAAAAGTATTATGACTTGCTCTGATATTTTATAGTGCATCTGTTGTAGACATTACCCGGAAGTGACCTGGAGAAAACAAGCGTCAGATAGAGCAGCCAAAGACACACAGTCACAGAATAGGCTGGTGTCTCATGTCATTATTCACCAGTAAGACCAGAGAAAACACAGATTCAAAACACAGGTACAGTGTCATTACTTTCTGGGTGTAGACAGTTTGTCTGAAAGTATTTATTAAATCGGATCCCAAACTTGTTTTATAAGATAATTATGAATTTTCAGTCAATGACAATATTTCATCTGTTCATTGAAAACAAATTAAATGGTGCTTTGTGAAAAAGAGACACTGCACAAAATTGCCACACTGGTCAGACATCTCACTGTAGCTTAGTACTGATCAGTTCAACAGTTTTACCTCATTCAGCCAAATAAAATTTCTTCTTTTTATTTTACACATTGCAATATTGGATACAGCATATATTTTATCTTCAATGTTTTAATACACGTTGTTTTAATACACATTTGATGAACTGGTGTTTACATATATTTTTTTGTAATTATAATTAATATTTAATTTGATTTGATAATTTGCAATAAATCCATCGTAATTATTACTGAATGACATTGTACACAAGAGAAAACAGATTTGCTAAACATCATGTATAATGCTATAGCTCCTTACTAGCTCTATGGGTGACATTTTTGACTTAGTAACAATTGGGGAAAATGGCTTAAAACTCATTATAATGCTCATGAATTGAACGCAGTTGCATTAGCAGATGCATAAGCGTTTTTACTTGATCAGGGACGTTCTTAGCATTGCACTCATGTATGACACTTCACATGTATTGAAACATTTCCATTTTTTTTATTTTTTTTAATGTTAATAGTTGAACATGGACGAGTCTTTTTGGTATTTTCACTATTGCTCTGTCCATACAAAACTAAATAATACTCTGGATCATTTAGAGTCCATTTGTGTTTTTGCTTCTCTTGGTTTGGCCTTTCAATATAAAACAAACATGAAAACAAATCAACACAAATACAAATTTGTATTATGTTGTTAACATATAGTCCTTTTCGCATCACGTATAGATCGACTTGACTTAATAGTGCCGAACGGCCTAGTAAAATAAGGTAATATATATATGCATTAACTGTCTTTAAAATATTCACTCATCTGTCCGATGAGGACAGTTCCTCCTGCTCCAATGATGGCAATTCCGCCAGTCCTGTCAGCTCTGTCCCAATGAGTACAGAAACTGCAATTGGTTCTCTACAGACTAGCACACCACATCAGTCATGCAGCACTGATGAAGATCTGGTGCTGAACCCGAGTACTGCTGAAGAACTGCTGCATACTGACGGTATCTTACTCCGGAAGGCACCCAAGACAATAAAGCAGCTCAGGTTGGGTATGGCTGTCCTCACACAGCTGCGTGAATTCACACCCAAAAGCAAGTCAAAGGTGGCAAAGTCCCTTCTTACCAGCAACAGATTGAAGAATAATCGAAGCGTTAGTGCGCTTGGCAAGCACCTTGGAGTGCACAGGCAGCTTGGCATGAAAATCTGTCGCAAACGCCTCGATTTGCGACGTGTTGAGTTCTGCACATTAGAAAAGAAAGTTCTGCAATTCCTCAAACGGTCGGATAACTCCACTTGCATGCCGGGTAAGCATGACACGGTGACTATCGCAAAGCACAAGCACCAGATGTATGTGCTGCAAGATTATCTGCACATACTGCATCCGTGCCAAGTTCCGATACATTAAACTGGTGGGGCACAATTCAATGAACTCATGTCTGTGTAAACTCCATGAATACATGCGTCTCCTGAAGGCAGTGTCGGGGCTGAACTTCAACACAAGCCCCGATGAATTTGTCAAGGAAACCACTGCAGAGCAAGCCAAGGCTATGTTGGAGGAAAGGTTGCCTTCATCTGCCATTAGCTACTGGGAGTGGCGCACAGTAGCTGTAACGTACGGCGAAGTAACCAGGCAACGAGTTAAGCGGGTCGAGATGATTGCAGACAGGAATGAGTTTGCAAGCAAATTCCTGGCCATGATGGGTGTGTTCCAGTCGCCCGCGTCATCGCCCAGTACAAGGCAGTTCACGAACTAAAGGCCAGTCTTCCAAAAGGTCACATCACCCTACAGATGGATTTTTAGGAAAACTGATCTGTATGCTCCATTCGGGAGATCCAGTCCGCATACTTTGCGAAAGAGCAGCTGACAATCCACCCAGTGGTTGTCCACTCCTGAGTGGAAGATGCCCTCCTGCACAAGACATACGTCGTGGTCTCTGAGGAGAGGAGTCACAGTGCGCCATCCGTATACTCCTTCCTGCAGACACTGATCCCCAAGATCCGCAACAACCTCCAGGTGCAGCACATCCATTACATCACCGACTTGCCAAGCTTGCAGTACCGAAACATTCACATATTTTTAGTTCTTGCGCAGCACCAGGAGCTGTTGGGTACAGACACCTCCAGGCTGTACTTTGAAGCAAGGCACGGCAAAGGACCCTGTGATGGTGTCGGGGGAAGCTAGAAGCGGATGGCGGATGACTACATGCGGCATGGTCACAACATCTTGACCGCAGCAGATTACGCCAGGTACGGCAACTCCTCCGGGACGGTACAATATATAGTTGTCACAAAGGATGCCATTGGTGCAAGTCGACTTGCACTCGACGCAATCGCGACCACCACCACGGTGAAGGGAACCACGACGTATCATGCAGCGGTGTGCCTCAAGCCCGGGGTACTGAAGATGCGTAAGACTTCCTGCTACGGTTCATGCTGCTTCCAGCAGGGCAGATATGTTCTTGGATGCCAGGGCTGGACGGAACATGTGCTGTTCCCACAACCTGCGCCAGTTCCTGCCCCCCCAGCCCAACCAACAGGCAGCACATGCAACGGAAGAAGTAGGCGGTGACCCTCACTTCCAGGAGTTCCAGGTCGGATCATGGCTGGTTGCCGACTTTGGTGCCATCTACTACGTAGGTGAGTTACAACGTGGTCTACAGGACGGCACGGTTCACGTGAAGTACTTTCATCCAGTGGTAGGGTATATGAATCGATACAAGTGGCCCGTGCCCGATGATATCTATGACACTTCGCTTGAGGACATCTTCATGCCTCTTATCCCTGCACCTCACACCACCGGAGGAGGGAAGCGCGCACAGTACGCTCTGGTCGATGGTCTTCGCGATGAGATCGGCATTGCTCACCACCGTTTCCTGAAGCGTTAGAGTTGGACTAGTGGCCATCTCAACTCCTAGAACACAACTACTGGTAGTAGATATACTCACATGGAACAAGACATTCACATTAATTTTTGTTAAACATTTAAAATAAATGTTTGGGTTATGTAAAACGCGCAGAACGAATACGTCACGTACAGAACGATGTGTTCTGGACTATCTCAGTGTTAAAAACAGGAAGATGAACAATAATGTGCCACTGGTGAATATATATTGCAGTGTATGTTATGTTGTTTTATCAGGAAAATTATGTTATTATTACCATTTTATGATTTTGTTATTGTAAAAAGGGGTCGTATGTACTGTACTTGTACCAATACCACAAATAAAACAAGTATTGCTTAAAACCCCATCATTACAAGTCATCTTGTCATTTCATAGTCTATGTCCATCTAAAATGAGTATCAAATGTTAGGAAATGTGGTTAAGGTCATATAGAACACATTAAAGAATAGTGAAAAAGTAGTTTTAAAAAGTCAAGTACAGAACGGAAAATGGGTTATCTTAGTAATTACAACAAACAATTAAAAAACGGTTTAAGTCTGATTTTTTTCAGATATTAAGAGAAAACATAATTGGGTACTAGAAAGAAAAATATACTGTTGTATGTATATATGTAATTGAAAGGCGAGGGTGTAATGTGCACAGGAAAAACATACAAGAAAACACAAAATGTTAAGGTATAAACTCTAAAAAAAAAGGACCAATATTCTCAGTATGCAGAAATCGCACAGAGTTTTTACCATATATGTTCCAGATTTTATAATCAGTAAACTATTTAAATAAACCAATAACTACCCATACAGGAACGTTTTTGAGCAGGCACCTGCACAGTTTCGGTTGTCAAAACATATCCACATAAATGAAAAAGAATGAAAAAGAAAGAAAGGCAAACTTTGTTTTTAAGCCTTGATTGGGACAAATTGATGCAAAGTCAAAAATTTAAACCCCTATGTTATGTGTGTTTTATTTTTAGTTTCACAACACGTTCGATTATATGGACAACGGAGATAAGTATGACGTCAATGCGGAGATCCACTTACAGGTCTCAGGGGCAACACAAGAAGACTCTCAGCTCACTGACTCGGACTTCAATCAACAAAGAATTTCTTCTACAAATTGTGGACTTTCTGCTGATGTACAAAGATATTGTTATGATGACTACAAAGTGGTGGAAAACATAAAGTGTGAAGATGAGCAACCAGAAACCATACAGGAAGACAGTGCGTGCAGTCAAGAGAGACGTAGTGTTCATGTTCCCGTTACCACAGGTTTAGAAAATGAAAATATGACGTGTGACAAAGAAGAATCAAATGAAACTAAAAATACTATGCGAATCCAAGACACAGATCATCTGCCAACCTGGACTGATGGTGTCAACACACTGACCACAGTGAAACTAGAGAAGATAGACCCTGATGAATGTGGCAGAGACATTGAAGAGACGAGACATTGGGTCGTGTGTGAAGCTGGCGTACTGAAAGAGGTCAAAGCGGAACATTCTCAGAGTGTCTCAGACACATCTGCAGGAAAATCATTCAGAAATTCAGATTACATAGAAATCCATGAAAGGACTCATACAGGTGAGAAACCGTACTCTTGTGTGAATTGTGGAAAGGCATTTACAATGTCGAGTCACCTTAAAGACCATCAAAGGATCCACAAAGGTGAGAAACCGCACACTTGTGATACAAGTGGAAAACCATACGTATATTTGGGAAACTTAAAAGTCCATCGAAGGACTCGTACAGGTGAGAAACCATTCACTTGTGATACGTGTGGAAAGTCATTCACACAGTCGCATACCCTTAAAAGTCATCAAAGGATTCACACAGGTGAGAAACCATTCACTTGTGATACATGTGGAAAGTCATTTACTTCATCGGGTACCCTTAAAGGTCATGAAAGGATTCACATAGGTGTGAAATCATACACCTGTGATACATGTGGAAAGTCATTTACTTCATCGGGTACCCTTAGAGATCATCAAAGGATTCACACAGGTGAGAAACCATTCACTTGTGATACGTGTGGAAAATCATTCACGTGGTCCTATCAACTTAAATACCATCAAATGATTCATACAGGAGTGAAACCACACACTTGTTATACGTGTGGAAAGTCCTTCGGTTGTTACAGTAAACTTAACTATCATCAAATAATTCACACAGGTGAGAAACCATATGTTTGTGATACATGTGGAAAGTCATTTGCTGCATTGCGTTATGTTAAAGACCATGAAATTACTCACACAGGTGTGAAACCATACATTTGTGATACGTGTGGAAAGTCATTCAAACAGTCGGGTACCCTTAAAGGTCATCAAAGGATTCACACAGGTGAGAAACCATTCACTTGTGATACATGTGGAAAGTCATTTACTTCATTGGGTACCCTTAAAGGTCATGAAAGGATTCACACAGGTATGAAACCATACACCTGTGATACATGTGGAAAGTCATTTACTTTATCGGGTACCCTTAGAGATCATCAAAGGATTCATACAGGTGAGAAACCATTCACTTGTGATACGTGTGGAAAATCATTCACGTGGTCCTCTCAACTTAAAGTACACAAAGGCATCCACACTGATGTAAACTGAAATGTTGAATAACTCATTGTGGAAAGGTATTTGTTTGTTGTGCTTATCCCAAACTGCACAAAATATTCGCCCACGTCAGCATGCAAATCAACCGGTGACGATCAAAATGATGGACATGCTTTCCATCTTCCACGGCGAATCTTTTTACATAGTTACTTAATCCTCTTCGCTCTAATAAAAGCACAGGGCCGAAACGTCCCCCACCGCACTCTGTTGTTAGCAGTCTTCTTTGTTTCCTTCCAGGTGGTAACAAACTTCTTTAATTCCTCGGTTGTGGATCTCCTCCAGCTGTTTTTTGGGCGGCCGTTTTTCTTTTTCTTGTGGTTCCACTCAAGGGATTGTCTCTATTTTTTGGAGTGTATGTCCTTAATTACTTATGCCGTTCGCTCCAAGCGCAGCATTGACCATCCATGACGGCTCTCCAACGCACACGACTTTGGGCAATCTTCTCTATTTCTTTCCAGGTGCAGTCACTTCTTTGTGTTTTTTGGCCTTCCTCGCCTTCTGAAACCAGAACCATTAAGGTACAGTATTTTAATTGAATGACACAACCACACGACTATATAACTAATTGTAGCTCTTCAACTGACAGATGAGATATCCACGTCTCAGAAAACGCACTATTCGCATTACAGGTCTTTTTGTACATTATAACATTATATTCTTTTCATCTAACACAATATGAAAACCGTGCTCATGCTGATGACTACCTGTTCATTGACACTCGTAGTAAATGTTGTTTCATTACATGCGTTCAACAAAATTATTTCGTAGAAATTGTACATCACTAGTTGCAATTACTATTATCATAATAAAATGTGTCCCGTTTTGGATGCACTTACTTTCCAATTATTATAGGACGCATAAACCTAATTTGCAATTACAGGTTCTCAACAATTACATCACTGTTAGTCAAAGTATGCAACAGGGAAAGTAGTCTATCTTGAGAGATTACATTCGCTAATTCACCCAGGATCACGACCCTGTTCACAATGCAGCTGTATTTGCAGATGTGTTTCTGTTACCTGACTCGATCTAAAAACCCTGCACGTATCTATGGCTGCCTGTGCATGGAGACTTTTAATAAATGTTGTTTCACTAATTGCTTTAAATACAACTATTTCAACGAAATAATTTCCCAACAAGTACACCACTGTTTATTATGTTCTATTTGTGGAATAGAAAGACAAGGAATGAAGTATATTTGAACAGATTACTGTCACAGGTTACACTGATGGTAAATTAAATGCAGCATGTTGACAACACTGCTACAGAGCGGTGCCTCAACGACGAGTCTACCGGGATCTTAGAAGACTAGTGCGTGGCTCGTTCGATAAAATGTTTCTCTCGGTTACATAAGCTGCTGCAGATATTCTGTAAGTCAAACTTGAGTGCATATTTACGGTGATGTACTATAATCACTGTCATAAATCCGGCGGTGCATGAATACTATTAAAATTGATAATTATTTTAGCATGAAAGTTGCTTCTGGATTCAGTTACGTTCATGATATTAGAAATATAGAAAGTTACCTTTCTGAATCCTTGTTTGCTCGTATGGAGCTTTCGGCTTCCTATCGATGTCTTCGTCAACGTTGAACTGATTACATCTCGGTTGTCAACAATGTTGTGACATTGTTGGTGTTCATAATTTGTTGGAAGCGTTGTCATGTGATGAAATCCAACCAAGTTCACATGACAACTGGGAAGTCATCAGTTCAACGCTGACGAAGGCATCTACTGTATCTACATCTACTTTCTACATTTCTAAAATTATCACTGTTTCGTTTTTCCTTTGTAATGTGACAATATAGGGGAGTCTATGAACACCAACACACTTTTCTGAAATGGGCAATTGTTCGTATCGTATTGATAAAACTAGCAAAAATATCCATCCTGTGAATGGTGCTACGCAAACACAGACACAAAACGCGGTTTCCCGAAACATAAATGGATTAATAGGCTATTCTTCATAACGCAATTTACGTAAAATATACCCATACGATCATAACCTTCTTAAAAACTAACTTTTACTGTTACTCTACGGCTTAGGAGTCGAAGTCTAATCTCTGACATTTTGGCTCCCGAGATATAAGCCTTCTGGTAGGAAAACGTGAACACCCACACGAACCGCACACACACAAACACATACATACGCTCACACAAACACGCACGCATGCAATCACACATACACCCACACGCACACACGCAAAGACACAAACACACGCACGCAATCACACACATACTACGCACGCACACACATCTGCACACGCACGCACTACCACATACGCAACACACGCAAAATATGTGTGTCAGTGTGTTGTTTCATGATTTGCGTTCAACAAAATTATTTCGTTGAAATGATACACGACTAGTTGTAATTACCATTTCTTCATAACAACGTGTGTCCCGTTTTAGATACACTTACTTTCAAATTACTAAAGTAAGCATAAACCTAATTTGCAATTTCAGGTTCTCAACAAGTACACCATTGTTAAACATAATGTGAAACAAGGAAATTAGTCAAGTCATCTTGATAGATTAGATTCGCTACACAACTATTTCGAAGACATGATTTCCCAACAAGTACACCACTGTTTATTATGTTCTATTTGTGGAATAGAACGACAAGGAAAGAAGTCTATTTGAAGATATTACTGTCACAGTTCACACAATGGTAAATTAAATGCAGCATGATAACAACACCGCGACAGAGCGGCGCCTTAGCGACGTCTCTCCCGGGATCGTAGAAGACTGTTGCGTGACTATTTCCATTACATGTTTCTCTCCGTTAGATTAGCTGCTACAACCTTGAGAGTTTACTAGATAGTAGTGTACTGTAATTACTGTCCAGGGGCCGCAACTGTCATAAATCCGGCGCTGCATAAATACGATTAAAACTGATAATTATTTCAGCATGAAAGGTGCTTCTGGATTCAGTTACGTTCATAAATGATATTAGAAAAGTAGAAAGTTACCTTTGTGAACCCTTGTTTACTCAGACGTAGCTTTCGTCATCCTATCGATGCCTTCGACAGTGTTGAACTGATTACTTCCCGGTTGTCATGCGAATATTTTGGTGTTCCTCATTTCTTGGAAGTGCTGTCATGTGATGAAAACCAACAACGTCACATGACAACTGGGAAGTATAATCACTTCAACGCTGACGAAGGCATCGACATCTACTGCATCTACATATTTCTACATTTTAAAATTATAACTGTTTCGTTTTTCTTTTGTAATGTGACAGTATAGGGGAGTCTATGTACACCTACACACTTTTCTGAAATGGACAATTGTTCGTATTGTATTGATAAAACTAGTAAAAATATCCAACCATTGAGTAGTGCTACGAAAACAGACACATAAGACGGTTTCCCGAAACATGAATGAATTGTGCCATTTTTCCATAACGCAATTTACATAAAATGTACCCGTATGATCGTAACCTTCCTAAAATCTAACTTTAACTGTTACTTTTCGGCTTAGGGGTCGAAGTCTAATCTCTGAAATTTTGGCTCCCGACATATATGCCTTCTAGTACGAAAACGTGAACACGCACGTACGCACGCAATAACACAACCAGACATGCACTCACGCAACCACATGCATACTAAGCAGGCCCGCACTACTACACACGCACAAAAACAAATTCGCACACACGAAAAAAATTTGTGTGAGTGTAAACTACTGTCTAATGATCTGCGGATACAAATGTAATTGAATAAACAAACTGCAAAAGAAAGCTGTAAGAACAATATCTTTAAGTAAATATAACTCCTAAACGGAACCAATGTTTAAACGTTTTTCGATTTTAAAGATTGAAGACCTTAATATACATATATTACGATTTTACTATAAATACAAACATACAACATTACCCGCACATTTTCGAAACTGGCAGATAACAGAGAACAGAAACATACTTAGCCATTTCACACAAAAACAACAGAATATATATATGCAAAACACAACACGTACAGCAAAAAGAAGCCATAGAAATAGTTTACCACACACAATAAACAATAAATCTGACATCATTAAACAAAAGATAACTACACATTTATTCATTATGTAAAACATAATATCATACAAGGATACAAACACACATGTACAGTCGTAAATTGCTACACATGCACGTATAATTATGAATAAACACCCATCCCAGTAACACGTACAGCCATAAACACATTTAATTATTACATTGTACCCACACATTCACTACTTACTACACGCGTGAAGAAGCACACATTAATAAAAACACACATGAATATACATGCATCTAAATAGGATTGGGCAATGGTGCGTCAATTGAATACAATAACTTACGAATTATATAAAAGATAGACAATTACCAAACCCCAAGGTGGCCCCTATGATAGCGACTATTTATTGGTCTTAATAGGTGTCTCCTACACCTATCTACCTATCTATCTATCTATCAATATGTTTTGAAGAGAAAGAATGCTCTCTGTTTAGAAGGCCGGTCCGGATACGTCCGGTCACGACACGTCTTGTTCATAATGTTTTTTGTTTCTTCTATATATTTCTTAACTGTTTATTATTACTGTTGTACAGACATGCATTTCATGTATGAGGACATATATGGTGACATGCTACACAGCTTTGAAATTGCTAACTTCCTAATGTCATGATAAAATAAGGCTTTTTGTTGACAGTGTACGACTGTACACTGTCAACAAAAAGCTGTTATTGCATAATTTTTTTTAATCCTGTTTAAAATCGAGAAACGTTTAAATATTGATTCCGTGTGTGAGTTATATTTACTTAAAGATATTGTTCTTATGACTTTCTTTTGTACTTTGTTTATTCGATTACATTTGTATCATTAGACAGTAGTTAATGTGAGGCAATGTTTGTGGATATAGTGTATAATTATAGTGTACTATTTACTCTCATCTGTACAACATGCTTCAATTTATTTATTACTCCAATTGTTCTAGAACATCTATTTGCTACTTTGTCAACATGTTTATTCCAGTTTAAATGCGAATCTAATGTAGGCCCGGAAAGTTAAACTGTTTAATTCTCTCAATATTTACACCATCAATTGTTAGTGATAGTTCTTCGACCCTTTTATTAAGCATTTGAAAAATCATATATTTGGGGTTATTCATTAATGATAATTTATTTAGTTTTAACCATGTATCTATTTTATGAAGTTCTTTATTGATTAAATATTCAGTATTAGTTGTGAACTTAAATATAATACTGGCTTTCGGAAAATCATTGATATATATATAATAGCAATGGCCCTAAAATTGATCCTTGTAGGACATCTGTTTGTAAGGGTAAAGTGTTTGATTGTACTTCTTCCATATATATATATATATATACATATATGTTGCTTACGGTTTGTTAAATAGTCACGTAATATATATGGGTTCCAATCCATAGTATTTTAGGTTTCTAGTAAGTAGTATTGCGTACAGCAGCTGTCGAACAAAGCAGAAAACAAGAACAATACCCCTTATTCTTGCCACATAGAATGTGCGCACGCTCATGGATAATGCAAAGACAGATATACCAGAGAGGAGAACTGCCTTGGTTACCAGAGAGTTCTCCAGATACAACGTCAGTATCGCTGATTATCAGCAATCACATGGAACAGGAAAGGAACAGCAAAGGACTTTTGATCCTCAAGACGTGTGCTGCAAATCAACTCCTCATTACAAACACTGTGTTCCGGCTCCCAACTCGCAACATGACAACCTGGATGCAGCCACGATCCCATCACTAGCACCTCGTTGACTACGTAATCATCAGGAAGAACGACCTGCAGGACGTAAGAGTGACGAAGGCTATGTGCGGCGCCGAGTGATGGACAGACCACAGGCTTGTCGTGTCCAAGCTCAACATCCGCATCCAGCCCAAGAGACGCCTTCAATGAAAGAAACCAAAGAAGAGGTTAACTGTGGACTGGTTGAAGTGCGAGGCTGTTCGGCGAGACTTCTGCAATGAACTTGACAGACAGGTGCAACAAACGGAATTAGCGTGAGTAGTAAAGGAGGTTAAGTACCGGGCAGGTTGGATTCGGATGGGTGCAAGTGCAAAGTACCCGGATGTAGGTCAAGGTCAATATCAAGTACCCGGATGTAGGGCAAGGTCAAAGGTCACGTGACCCGGATGTAGGTCAAGGTCACGTGGCGCCCCTAATCAAGGTCACGTTGCGCACCCTATCGGAATTTTTCGGATCCAAAATAGCGCCCCTACCGGAATTTTCGGGACTAAAATAGCGCCACCTAGCGGATAGTTGGCGAACTAAAATATTTCCCACAAAAACAGCGTCACCTACCGGAATTTTCTGGACTAAAATAGCGCCACCTAGCGGATTTTTGGTGAACTAAAATATCCCCCCCCCCCCAAACCCAGCGCCACCTACCGGAATTTTTCGCGCCTAAAAAGCGCCGCCTAGCGGGTAGTTGGTGAACTAAATATTTCCCGCCAAGACAAAAAATAGCGCCACCTAGCGGAAAGTTTGTGAACTAAAGTATTTCCCTCCAAACCTATAAAAGCGCCCCTAGCGGATAATTGGTGACCTAAAATAGCTCCCCTGGCGGATAGTTGGTTAATTAAAACAGCGCCCCCTATCGGAATTTTTCGGTACTAATTATACAAGTTGTGTCATCTTGTGGACAAGTTGTAAACTAAATGTTCTAGTACTGCAAATATTCGTGTCTCTTGCACGCTTGCGTGCAATAGAGCCCCCTGACGGGTACATCACGAACTACAAACATCATCCCCTAGTGGACAAGTGAGCGAACCACATATGAGTACTGCAAATATTCGTGTCTCTTGTTTTTTCTCGTCCATAAACACCTGGTGGATATATAATCATCAACTGATAGCACCCCTGTTAGATAAGTGGTGAACTAAATAACTACTCAGCAGTCCGCGCTTGTGTACATTCTACTCAGCAGTCCGTGCTTTTGAATTTTCTACAATCCGTGATCTTTCGGCACGCCCACGTGACCTTAATGTACTATCCTACAATCCATAATCTTTCGGCACGCCCACGTGATCTTTATGGTCTGTGGACTGGTTATAAAAGGCCTGCGTCTGCTTTTGTGGTCATTATAGCTTACATCTTGAAAATGGGTGTGAATTCATCTACTGACAACGTCCGAGATATTGCTACCGACAATGACCGAGATGTTGCGGGTAGCAACAAGCGACGACACCCGGTGGCCGACCTTTGTGTCTATCAACCTGTCAAGCGACTGTCTCCGTCACTGAGTACATCCGACCACCGCAAGGAGACACGACACCTCATGAGGTTGTCTGTCGAGAAACTTCGCGAGATGCGCAAGACTCGCAAGACCCACAACCCGGAGTCTTACCTGCGACGCTTCGTTCTCGTTAAGAACACACTGTCCAGGATATAGCACGAACATCAACATCAACATCAACTCGTGTGTTCATCATCATCATCATCATCATTAGCATCATAAGAAAAATTCGACGAAATTCCAAGAAACGGTTCTTTTCAGAGCCAACCACATTCTCACAAAAGAGTATTAGCTATTCTCATAGGTTAGAAATTTCGTGCTCGTTCGGCACGCCCACGTGACTTTTCGGCACATTTATTAACTATATAAGCGCGGTGTTTTATCAATCGGACCGTCATTCCTATCACGACGACAGCAAGCCTAACATCATCATGTTGAAGACACCCTACTACCGACCTCGAAATGTAGCGGAATCGAGCAATGAGGACGAGCCAACGAACAGACCCATCATGCCGGTGACCAACCACCCTGTCGGGCCATCGGAACCAGACGTAGTCGACGTCCCAACTCTAGAATCAACGGTAAGCGTCGACCCTCCTATCAAGGTCAAAGGTCTCCTTAGCGATAGAGTACGCCAGCACACTCCCTTCTACATCGGGTGCAGGTACTGCAAGAAGGGTATGATTGTCGACGACAGGGGACATTTGCAATGCGAACGACACGGTTATGTGGCCTCTGACATGTATATCATGGTTCAAACGATTGCGAGTGATGAGAAGGCCCTGCCGACTCCGAGATATCTACCACCATCGCGGAGGTCCTTCACCTGCCCGGACTGTAAGATCCATTTCACACGGCGCGACCGTTGGAAGTACCACGTTACCAGCGGTAGTTGTGACCGCCGGAAGAAGAGAAACCGGAAGAAGAGAATGGCCGAGGACGCCGAGCTGGACGCGGGTTTGAAGCTATCCGACCTGACGTCCGATCACTTGTGTGCTATCGGGAGTTGGTTGCAAGAACCGTTTTCAGAGGAGTGGCGAAACAAATTAAAGCAAATTGTTCTGGCAGTAATGGAGGATGATCTGTAAATCTGTCTTGTGGTTTTATGAGACCTTTGGTGACATTAATTCAACTGCAGAGAATGGAGCGCGACCTGTAAATACGTTTGTGTTGTAATAAAATGTGCAAACCTTATCTTGCGTCTTTTTTCGTGTCTTACACTTCGCAAGTAAAGGTACTCGTCTAAGTTCCGATTAACAAATCACTCAAATCACTCACTCACTCACTCACTCACTCACTCATCCTTCGTGTCTGTTCACTCACTCACTCACTCACTCACTCATCCTTCGTGTCTGTTCACTCACTCACTCACTCACTCACCCTTCGTATCTGTTCACTCACTCACTCACTCACTCTTGAACTCAGACCAACTAGTTGTACAAACGAAACACTATGCTTTGACCAACACGTGTCACGAATTGAACTCAGACCAACTAGTTGCACTAACGAAACACTATGCTTTGACCAACACGTGCCACGAAAACGAAACACTATGCTTTGACCAACACGTGTCACGAATTGAACTTAGATGAACTAGGCACATCACACGAGACTATGACCGAGATATGTCACGAGACTTCGGATGCACGTCACACGAGAGTACCGACGAGACAAGAGACGAGACTATGTCCGAGATATATCACGAGACTTCGGATGACACGTCACACGAGAGTACCAACGAGACAAGAGACGAGACTATGACCGAGATATGTCACGAGACTACGGATGACACATCACACGAGACTATGACCGAGATATATCACGAGACTTCGGATGACGTCACACGAGAGTACCGACGAGACTATGACCGAGATATGTCACGAGACTACGGATGACACATCACACGAGACTTCGGATGACACATCACACGAGAGTACCGACGATACAAGAGACGAGACCATGACCGAGACATGTCACGAGACTACGGATGACACATCACACGAGACTATGGCCGAGATATATCACGAGACTTTGGATGACACGTCACACGAGAGTACCGACGAGACAAGAGACGAGACTGTGACCGAGATATGTCACGAGACTACGGATGACACATCACACGAGATTTCGGATGATACGTCACATGAGAGTACCGACGAGACAAGAGACGAGACTATGACCGAGATACGTCACGAGACTACGGATGACACACCACACGAGACTATGACCGAGATATGTCACGAGACTTCGGATGACATGTCTCACGAGAGTACGGATGATACATCACACGAGACTTTGGATGATACATCACACGAGAGTACCGACGAGACAAGAGACGAGACTATGACCGAGATATGTCACGAGACTAAGGATGACACATCACACGAGAGTACGGACGAGACAAGAGATATACTACGAGACACATCACACGAGACTACGGATGTCACATCACAAGAGAGTACCGACGAGTCAAGAGACGAGACTATGACCGAGATATGTCACGAGACTGTGGCCGAGATATGTCACGAGACTATGACCGAGATATGTCACGAGACTAAGGATGACACATCACACGAGAGTACGGACGAGACAAGAGATATACTACGAGACACATCACACGAGACTACGGATGACACATCACACGAGAGTACCGACGAGACAATGTCCGAGACCCTTCGTATCTGTTCACTCACTCACTCACTCACTCAGCCTTCGTATCTGTTCACTCACTCACTCACTCACTCTTGAACTCAGACCAACTAGTTGTACAAACGAAACACTATGCTTTGACCAACACGTGTCACGAATTGGACTTAGACCAACTAGTTGGACAAACGAAACACTAAGCTTTGACCAACACGTGTCACGAAAACGAAACACTATGCTTTGACCAACACGTGTCACGAATTGAACTTAGATCAACTAGACACATCACACGAGACTATTACCGAGATATGGCACGAGACTACGGATGACACACCACACGAGACTTCGGATGACACGTCACACGAGAGTACCAACGAGACAAGAGACGAGACTATGACCGATATATGTCACGAGACTACGGATGACACACCACAAGAGACTTCGGATGACACGTCACACGAGAGTACCAACGAGACAAGAGACGAGACTATGACCGATATATGTCACGAGACTACGGATGACACATCACACGAGACTACGGATGACACATCACACGAGATTACGGACGAGATATCACACGAGAGTACCGTCGAGACAAGAGACGAGAGTATGACCGATATATGTCACGAGATTACGGATGACACATCACACGAGACTACGGATGACACATCACACGAGAGTACCGACGAGACAAGAGACGAGACTATGTCCGAGATATGTCACGAGACTATGGCCGAGATATGTCACGAGACTATGATCGAGACTACGGATGACACATCACACGAGAGTACGGACGAGACAAGAGATATGCTACGAGACTACGGATGACACATCACACGAGACTACGGATGTCACATCACACGAGAGTACGGACGAGACAAAGAGATATGCCACGAGACATTCAAAGAGGTGACCATCATGGTTTCCGACGCCACTCAACGGACACCAATGTAGTAATTAGTCAGAGTATAGCCATCTATCGAACATGATAGTTCTCTATTCGTTGACACACATATTCGTTGGGAATAGCGGAAGCGTAGAGGCCGCCATGTCAGGTCGCCATGACATTCAAATAACTTCCGGTACTACGTTACTTCCGGCGTAGCATCCCTAGTGGAGGCCGCCATGACAGTCAAGTGACTTCCGGTACCACGTCACTTCCGGCGTAGAGACACCTAGTGGATAATCGGAGTACCACGTCACACACGACCATAGCAAGCGAATTTGAAAACTGCTACGACCGAAAACGACTATGTCAATAACATGTAAGGACAACCACCTGACAGGACTTCATTCAATGAGGTGCCAAACATCACATACCTTCATGTCAAGAGACGATGAACTGTTCGGATTCACGTCCAACGAAGCGACCATAGGACTCGTATGAGGTATCGCTTCTTTTAATGGAAAACATATGTATATGAAGCAGCCGTCTTTTCAACGTAACAATTCCATATTTTCAAATAGTGCGAGCGACCAGATACGATACGGCCTTCTCGAGAGTCGAAAAAGGAAAGACCAGAATCGTCGGAAGCACGGTATATACACTAGTTTTCGTCGTGATCTCATTTGCATAATCAATCAGACCGAACGTACATCACGTGACTTCCCTTAACACAAAAACTGTGCACGTTCATGAGACAGACGACATCTGATGGCCCCAACGGATAGCAATGTAACTACTCAGAATAACGCCAACTACCGACCATGATAGATCTCTATTCGTTGACACACTTCCGGGAATACCGGAAGCGTAGAGGCCGCCATGACAGTCAAGTAACTTCCGGTGCGACGTCACTTCCGACGTGTCGTCCCTAGTAGAGGCTGCCATGACAGTCAAGTAACTTCCGGTACGACGTCACTTCCGGTGTAGCGCCCCCTAGCGGATAATTGGAGTACTACGTCACATGGTGGCGCCATCTAGCGGTTAAAAATAGATAATTAGGTTAGCTAGAGAAAAAAAAAAGTTGGGGTTAATCTCGCGAAAATTTATACAACAACCACCTTAGTGGCTGTTGTTAAAATTTTCGCGAGGTTAACCCCAACTTTTTTTTCTCTCTAGCTAACCTAATTATATATTTTTAACCGCTAGATGCCGCCACCATGTGACGTAGTACTCCGATTATCCGCTAGGGGGAGCTATTTTTGTTTTGGCGGGAAATATTTAGTTCACCAACTATCCGCTAGGTGGCGCTATTTCAGCTTCAAAAAATTCCGGTAGGTGGCGCTATTTTTTTTGTTTTTGCGGGATATATTTTAGTTCACCAACTATCCGCTAGGTGGCGCTATTTTAGTTCCGAAAAATTCCGGTAGGTGGCGCTATTTTGGTTCCGAAAAATTCAGGTAGGGTGCGCCACTTGACCTTGATTAGGGGCGCCACGTGACCTTGACCTACATCCGGGTCCCGTGACATTTGACCTTGACCTACATCCGGGGCATTTGACCTTGACCTACATCCGGGTACTTGACTTTGACCTTGACCTACATCCGGGTACTTTGCACTTGCACCCATCCGAATCCAACCTGCCCGGTACTTAACCTCCTTTACTACTAGCGTGGAAGAGGAATGGGCAGCCTTTCGTGACCTTGTTCACTCCAGTGCACTGAAACATCTTGGGCCAAAAAGCGTATGCATCGGGACTGTTTCAATGAAAACGATAGCGAAATCCAGGTCCTTATGGAAGAATAGCACAGACTGTATATGGCTTACCAGATTGACAGTTCCTCTCATGCAAAGAAAGTGGCAATCCCAATTGCTCGCAGAAAGCTACAAGCCAGAGAGATTCAGGACTAATGGCTCGGTAAGAAAGCAGAAGAGATTGAAGACTACGCTGACAGAAACGACTCAAAGCGTTTCTTCAACGAAGTGAAGACACTGTACGGTCCACAGCCTTCCAGTAGCTCTCCTTTCCTGAGCGCCGATGGGTCAGCCTTGCTCACCGACAAAACTCAGATCCTGGAAAAGTGGGCATAGCACTTCTGCAATGTCCTAAATCGCCCGTCTGAAATAAATGAAGCAGCGATACAACGTATGGCACAGACGGACATAAACATGTTGCTGGCAGGACCCATTACTGTAGCCGAGGTACGGAAAGCAATCAGTCTGCTCTCCACTGACAAAGCCCCAGGAGCAGATGCCATCACAGCAGAGGTGTATAATGCCGCTGGCCCATGCCTTGTTGAAAAGCTCACAGCACTCTTCCATGCCATTTGGTCTATAGAAGTGATACGCCAGGAACTGAAGGACGTCTCTATGAAGGAGGTCCAATAGTAAGGCCGTCGCTTGTGATGTGTGTGATAGATGGATACATATAAAATGTGGTGGCATACCAACACACGTGTATGCGGATGCTGTCAGTGCAGGAGAGTGCATCGCTTTGGTAACAAGTGTAACCTTGGATGTCCAGCGAAATACTTAACTGAATCAGTCAAAGGGATAATTATCTACGTAAATTTAGAAAGTCAACAAATCTATCGGATTACAAGCTGTTTGTTTATCACAGTAATCAGGTCAAATATAAAAAATAAAAAGCTAAATCTAAAACAATATATGTACATGCAAAATAAAATGTAAATAAAAAATAAAATCGACCCAAAAAGCTGAGGCAAATTCTTAAAGACACTAGCTCATCGACAAAATGTAAAACCAAACCTAAACGTATTAGTCTGAACATTAAAACTGAAGTATGCTTTGATAAACGGAAGGTCGCGGAATATTTTAATGATTATTTTATTTATATTGCTTCATCGCTCGTTGAGAAACTACCATCATGTTCTCGTTGATTTGGACAAGATCACGGTGTTGATTTTTATCATAAACAAAATGTTTCAGATAATATGTTTGGTCTAGTCAGTGTAACCATAGAACAAGTGTCCAATATATTAAATAGCATAAGCGCTAGTAAGACAACAGGTTTAGATGAACTCCCTACTTGAATTGTCAAAGACGGTTCTTCTGTCATAGCAAAACTTCTTACTCACGTTGTAAACTTATCTCTAACTACTGGAAATATCCCCGATGACTTGAAGATGGCCAGGGTTGTTCCACTGTGTAAAAAGAAGAATAAGACTGATGTTGAGAACTATAGACCAATTTCAGTGTTAAGTATAATGTCTAGTGTTTGAAAAAATTGTCTTCAAACAACTAAGTGACTTTTTAACGGAACATAAATCACTATATGAATTTCAGTCTGGTTTTCGGTCATCGTATTCCATTGATACATGCTTGATCCACCTAACCGATTACATTAAACAAGAATATCATAATTGCAATTACACAGGCATGGTATTATTGGGTTAGCAAAAAGCTTTTGATACTGTAGGGTACACCATTCTTTTTAAAGAAACTTAAGGGTGTAAGTGCAGATTAACTCTCTACATGTTAGTTTAGATCTTATTTGACGGGTAGAGTACAAGTTACCGATGTCGATGAACAATGTCTAGGACAAAAGGTATCACTTACGGTGTACCACAAGGCTCCATACTTGGGCCTCTACTCTTCCTGTTATATGTAAATGATATGTCTGCTGCAATTAAATGTAAGCGTTTGTTATATGAGGACGACTCAGTCTTGCTTGCCTCGGGAAAGGATTTAGCAGAAATAGAGGGAACTTTAAGTTCGGAGCTGGAATCCGTCAGCGAATGGTTAATCAATAACAAATTGTCTCTTCATTTAGGAAAAACACAATCCGTCGTGTTTGGAACGAAGAGAAAATTATACAAATGTAACAATCTCAATGTTATATACAATGGAAATGTCATTGAATCAAGTGTAACATATTTAGGGTTGACTTTAGATCAGTTCCTTTCTGGTGATATTATAGCTTCTATAGCTTTCTAAAACTTCAAATAAACTTAAATTTGTGTACAGGAACGCCAGAAAGTTTAGTATCAAAACAAAAAACTACTAGTCTCTGCTTTGATTCAATGTCAATTCGATTACACATGTTCAGCTCCCTAGCGCTTTGACCCATCTGTTGACAACTGGAATACTACTTATGGATTTTGAGATTTACCAATTCATTTGTTTTGATGCGCTTCTGAGCTTGGTTTCCAAGGATTTAGGCGCAATAGAAGTTGTTATCTTATTATTATAGTGGATTATCGAAACATGCAGTGTACACAGAATAAGAGTATCAAATTTATGTTAAATGTTCCACCAATGTTCCATGTTGGTACTAATGAATTTAAGACCGTTGGAATACTCAGTGTTTAATATATAGTAGAACAGTTAAATTTGGGCCACATGTTCAATATTATCAATGGTAATGCACCATCATATTTAAAGCAAATTGTTGAAATGGTTCATCATAGATACCCCCACAAGAGCCAGTGAATTGGCATGTGTTATTCCCAGAGTAAAGGGTTCTGGGCAAACTTCTTTCCTTTATACAGGCATATGCCACTGGAACAACTTGTCAATCGAAACAAAACAATGCCGATCTAAAATTAGTTTTAGAAAAAAAAGGTGACGACCCTTTTATATAGTAGATTGGTAGCTCATGAACACAATATTTACATTGAGTCTTAATATTATTAATGCATCATATTTATTTATTGTATTTTAAATGTTGTTATTTTTACATATATAATATTTAAAATTATAATTATTTATTCACTATTTTAGGACCACATTGGAAATAAGTATACTATGTGTGCTTTTTTGTGCAATCTTAGGTATTTTATATGAATGTCATTTTTCTTCTAATTATGCAATGTATGTATACAATTTTACTGAACAAACTCACTCACTCACATTGCAAAAAGCAAGTGTTTCGTTTGGAAGACTGCAATCGTCAGTGTGGGGACGAAGAACAATCAGTCTTACAGCCAAATTGAAGGTGTACCGCGCTGTTGTAATAGAGGTAAGACCACAAGTAGTCATCTCGTCCATCTTAATACGTAACCGGGGGACCGGGGCACCCATGGTGAAATTCTAAGATGGCGGCTGTCATGGTGGTAACGTGACCAACCCCCTGGCGGATAGAAATGCAAATAGTGCCAATTGGCGGAATATGGTATGTGTAGTGGATGAGTGTAAGATGAATTCCTATGTCCTATCGCGCATAAGTAGGAATGAACAAACACCATATTTCAAAGTTTTAATTATCTATCAACACCGATGCCACTTTGCAACGTAAATCAACATTTTGAAAACGGTCTGTATGAATTATATGTTACATCGTACACATAGGAGAGGTATTTGTTGATACCCAGTCCGATTATGCGTAGAGAAAAGTTACAAAGTACAAGTCATATCGGCTAGTAGCCTCGTGACATGGGACATATGCACCTTATCAGAAAACAGGCAACAATTAGCGAGTACAGAATCCCGTCAAATGCTGCGTCGCGGATGTCGTCAGCCGTTCATTAAAAAAAACAAATGGCCGTGTGGAAGAGATAAGTGGCGTCTCGCGAGTGTCGAGTCACGCGGCTTATCGCATACTACACCCGCTAACGAGTACGTGCAGAGAGCGGAGTTCAACTCGTGATTACATTATCTATACTGTCTCATGATTGACAAGACATGACGCCTCGAACGGATGTGTGTATATAAACCTACCATAAGTCTAAAGGAGCATATCACATATCACCGGCTTCGAACAACGCAACTAATCTCCGACTGCTGAAGCTGGCGAGTTCCCACAACAAGTCATGACCCGAGGACAACATGAATCTTACACGAACAAGTAAGTGATGGTAATTATTTATTTTATCGCCCACTGACCCTCGTAACGTGCGCTTGACCTCCCAAGTATGTATGTAAGATTCACGGGTGACAAAAGGGGTTCCTCTATTGCTTTTGGGTTTTATTGATCACATGCGGTGGTGATGAGTATGTAAGAGTAATTAATAATTAATTAGGGATACTTATGGTGTCAATAATTGTATTTAGGAGTAACTAAGGGGTAATTAGGGGTAACTAAGTGTAATTGTGGGTATTTAAGGGTAAGCAAGAGGTAATTACCGGGAGATCACGGGTAATTTTGGTAACTAGGGGTAACTAATGGGTAATTAAGGGTAACTTAATTAAGGGGTAAATGGGGGTTCAAAGTTAATGTTAGCTTGTGCTTTGTAGTATTAGTTAATTGTGTCAATAAGGGTAATTAGGGGTAACTAAATGTAATTAAGGGTAAGTAAGAGGTAATTAGGGGTAATCAATGGATAATCGCGTGTAATTAAGGATAATTAGGGGTAACTAATGGGTAATTGAGGGTAACTAGATATAATTAAGGGTACGTAAGCCTAACTGAGGGGTAATGACGGATAACTAAGTGTAATTAGGGGTAGTTAAGGGTAAATAACATGTAACTAGGTGAAATTATGGGTAACTCAATGGTAATCAAGTGGTAAGTAAGGCTAATTAAGGCATATTATAGGTAATTTAGGGTAATTATGGGTTCAAAGGTTAATGCTAGCTTGTACTTAGTAGTTTTAGATGAACACGTATTATAGTTGTTGTGGAATACTATTTTGTAGTTAGGACTACTTTGTTCTTAGTCAGTTTATGATATGGTACTAGTGTTGTTGTTGTTCAAACCAATACCTGTTTGTTATATGACATTATTATATGTAGTGTGTATTATTGAGACGACAATGTGTTATGAAGATTATTGTAATTTTTAGTCTCAGAAAATAAAATTAGTTGAAATTGTACTCTTAGTTTTTCATAGATGAACACATATTGTAGTTGTTGTGGTATAGTCGAATACTATGCTGCAGTTAAGACTAGTTTGTTCTTAGTCATTTTATGATATGATACTAGTGGTGTTGTTGTTCAAACCAATACCTGTTTGTTCTTTGACATTATATATATTGTGTGTACTATTGAGACGACAATGTGTTATGAACATTATTGTAATTTTTAGTCTCAGAGAATAAAATTAGTTAAAATGGCACTCTTAGATGTTCGTATTCTCTATTCCTCTTCTGTTTGCACACACAGGTATGTGTGCTTTAGACACGCACACACTATTCTTATTTCGGATTTCACACGCAGGTACCTTAGATACACGTGCATGCATGTACTGTATATATCTCTAAGTTCGCACGCCTACCTGAGTCTGCTGACATGTCACTTACATCCAACCGTGTATAGTCATTGGTCACACGTAGCCACACCTTCTTCCTTCCATACGTTTTTGCGCTTACATCCATCCTTTCTACCTGAGTCTGCTGACATGTCACTCACATCCAACCATGTATTGCCATTGGTTCACGCATAGCCACACTCCACTCCACCCACACGTTCGTTCGCTTACATCCATCAGTGCAGTCCTTGACCCGTGACGTTTGATATATGTTCTATCAGAAAAATATTGAATCTGGTAGAATCTTTCAGAACCTGTTTGAACCTTTGTGAACCGGATTGAACCGGATTGAACCGGTTTCAAGTTATTAGAACCGGATAAAACCGGTCAGAACCGGTTAGAACCTGTCCAGATTTATAAACGTGTAAGGATACCTCACCTTCAGTTGTACATACATCTACGATGAAGCAACACGTCAGTCGGCACTGCGGGATCGTCCTCGATGATGACTTACAACGTCACATACAGCTGACTCATTCATCACCGATGATCCAGTCACCACAAGTAGCGACTTCAAGTGCAACGCCCTACATTGACGACCATGCCTACAGCAAACCACAATCGCGAGTGGCTCCATCTGACGAAACACCGAAAAGCACTACGCACCGCTATCAAACATGTAGAAGAGAATTCGCAAAGACTATATCACCTGCTACGTCATACCAGGATGTCATGTGGCAGGGTACCATCACAGAAAAGCGATACACACCGCAGTGAGAGTTGTGCAAGAGAATTCACGAGACGTGACCACTTGTTACGTCATATCAAGAAGTTATGCAGCAGACGTGAAAAGGTCACCGACTCACTGCTATCTAAGCGAGCATGACGTGAAGAGCGATCGCTTGTTAGCAACGACGATTTTGAAATATTGATGCGTTCTGCAAAATAGCCACTAGCGTATATGTAATGCTACCTCGTGAAAGATCTAATGCAGTAGTGCCCTAACTATTCACTGAACTAACATGTGCCATGGCAAAGTGCGCGTCTTGCTGAAATTAATTTGGATTTGAGTTCTTTAGATCCTGTCATGCATCCGTTATTTTGTCTTAATGTTGCGCATATAAATGGTAATTTATGTTTATTAAGTTAAATCAGGTTTCAAAACATCGATTCTGTAGGTTCTGCAATGAGGGAATGTTTGTCCGACAGATGCAAATTCCGTCCGTTTTCGCAAAAAGTCAGTGTCCTTAAATACACGATTTGTGGTAAAATAAATATGAAGACACGACAACACTTATTGAGATGGTTATTAACATTCCGTTCATCAACCACCACCACAAGTTTACCGGAGAGCTGAAAATTCATCCGCTGCTGACAATATTTTGCCAATCTGCTGAACCAACGCATGGTGACTCGCGAAGTCGAAGACTGCCGTGTCTGCATTGTTTAATATTAGTTAACGTACTGGCCTATTACATAAATATTATAATAAAAGGTAGTGTTACTCGAATATACTATTTATTAAGTTCATCAAATGTGATCCATGCGTGAAATGGAAGCAAATTGACCGTCGGTAAAACTGAACTAGCTTTTCCTACGAGAACGGCAGAGCTAGATCGGTGCAGATATGAATGTATGTAAACAACGGGGACATACTGCGTTTTATGTGGAAGTAACAACACATGCAGCGTAGCTATTGGCTCATAACATGTTTGGTTACGAGGCTATGCGACTCGCGCATGCGCGTTAGACACCAGTATTTAAGCAATAGCAGCAGCGGGATCGACCTCATTCATTCAAAATTATTGGGGAGTATTCACAGCGTTTATTCAGCTTATTTGGATTTCGATTTATGTAGTTAGAATGTAGTTGTGCTGTATGCTAGATGAGTGTGTTCGTGTAATATTGATAAAGTTTAGGTTCTGTTCGGGTTATTTTATGTGTTGTAGTTGCGGGTAGGTGAAAGAATTTCATCCGAGCACGTGCGAGCGGGCGCCGCCATCTTGCTTCGACAACTCTACCATCTCGTCAAAACTGAAGGTGTGTGCCGATTTACAGGAGGATAGGTTAAGTATGGCGTCGAGTCGGGAAGTTGTGTGGATCGTAGGCGATTCACACGTTTTCTGGCTTGGGCAGTTTGTTGCGGCTACGGAGGTAAGATTTTCCGGTTCCTTGTTAGAGTGTGTAGATTGCCAGATAGCCTTCCACGGGTATCGTGGAGGGACTGTGGCTTCCCTAGCAGGCAGTAGGGATCTGAAGAGGAAGTTGGCCGGCGGTGTCCCTATTGTGTGTGTTTTAAGTGTTGGTGGTAACGATTTAGACCACGTCGGGCCCCCGCAGACATTGCAGGTAGGTATGCGGTTGTATGATTTCGCCCAGGACTTGGTAAACATGGGCGTTAATCGGGTGGTTATATGCCAGGTTGTACGCAGGCAGAATTGGCGGCAGATAACGTACGAGGAGGGTTCCGCCAGAGTAACCGAGATCAACGAATTTCTAAAGGCTGTGTGTGATGATTCCCGGTTATCGCTTTGGCACCACAAGGGTTTCTGGAACATTCAGCGACAATTTTTTCGTTCAGATGGGGTCCATTTTAACGATTTGGGAAACCATAAGCTCTTTCGTAGCATTAAGGGAGCGGTATTTAGTACAGTCAAGTTGATCCAGCAGTAAGTGCTTGGCAGTGTGGGTGACTGGTTTGCCGGTATAGCAGTACTTTTATGGGTAATTCGATGACGGTAATTGGTTGTATCGGTCATTGCTATGGAAATGTGTGGGCTATTATTAAAAATTGTCATAACTTTGTATTCTTGATGATTCGCCGAGCAGTGGTCGGGTACGTTGTACGTTGAGATATATTGGAATTAACCGCCATGCAATATGTTGAAGGCATGGAATACAACAAAATGGGCTCTTTGTTCCTCTTGTTTAGAATTTGACCACCATACAAGTCATTAACCGCCATGCATAATTTTGGAGGCATGGATAGCTCGAACTTAACCGACATGCAAAATTGTTGAGGCATGGATAGCTCGAACTTAACCGACATGCAACATTTTGGAGGCATGGATGGCTCGAACTTTAATCATTATGCAAACAATTTGGAGGCAGAATCACCAGTTATTTATGAGAGGCTTGAAAATGTGTGATATTTGGTATCATAACTTAACCGCCATGCAAAGTTTTGGAGGCATGCTTTAGTGTTTAGCTCGGATCGCCAGGCAATAATCAGAGCCGTTGGATGACAGCATCTTGTATGGGAATGAATATGGTCAACCGTTGTTTTAATTGTCAATAATATTTCAGATGCCCCCATTAGACAGTCTCAGCGCCAGAGGGCGAGAGAAGCACAAGCTAGGGCGAGAGTGGCACTGGAACAACTGCCACAGGGCGATGTTGGAACAGTCAACGCGGCAGCGGAACCCGTCGATGCTGCAGCTCACCTTGCTACAGCGGCAACATCCTTGACAGCGCGGAGGCAATGGGAGGCTAACATTGAACGTCGTCTTGACGCCACAGAGCAACTACGTCGCGAAATGCGCGAGATGCGAACTCTACTACAGTCGATAATTCCACCAGTAGTAGCAGCCTCGACTGTGGCCTCAAGTAGTCAGGGTGCCGCGGTAGCGTCGACAAGCCAACGCGGGGCGCCACTTACGACGTTTCCAGTCGCTTCGACTAGCCGTCAGGGGGCAACACCAGGTGTGTCAGCGCCCGTGACATCGGCGGTTGCTCCCCCATGGCCGTCAGTGGATGGCATGGTGCAGACGGTCGGCAGCGCCGCGTCAGGTATTGTTGATACGATAAGGGTTCTTCCGGGATATGTACAAAATAGAGTAGCTAGTTTAGTGTTGCCAACATTAGCCTTGCATGCGCATGTGTCAGAGAAAGTTAGAGACAGGATTTGGGCAGGGGAATTTGTTGATTTGTATACATTGCTGCCAGAGATTAGCCTTGATCAACAGGATTATAAGCTTACCATACAACACGGGGGGAGGATGGTAATCCTGCAGTGTGTGTGTGACCCCTAAGGCGAGAACCCAGATCCGTTCGTTCAGTCAATGGTCTAGAGCATTCCAAATTTTCATGTCTGTGTTTTTGGTGAAGCCAGGGAATGCTATGATGGCACCGAAGATGCTGAAGTATTTGCATGTGGTTAGAAACTTGTCGGAGCGTGGTGGGAACTGGCGTGGGTATGATGAATCTTTCAGGACACTGATGCGCAGTGAGGGATGGGCCTGGGATTGTATCAGTTATGAGTTGTGGTTTAGTGCAGTGCAGCAGCCGTCTCCCAGGTTGGCACCACAGGTTGGGCCTTCCTTTCTCAACAGGGGTACAGGTAGCCGTGCAAACCGGGACTGCTGGGCCTTTAACCAGGGACGTTGTATGCGAAATCCCTGTCCGTTCAGGCATCTCTGCAGGTGGTGTGGTGGTGCCCACCCTGGGTTTCGGTGTCCCAAGTCACACATCCGTAAATCAGCCAACCCCCAGCGCACATTGCCCAAACCTTGATAGTGCCATGCCCTCGCCAGTGTCCCCGACAGCTCTAAGGGATGTTTTAGTAGGTTATGATGTTGTGAAAAGCCAGTATTTGATTGACGGGTTTTACTTCAGGTTTTGAAATTGGGTGTTTGAGTGTTCCAGTACAGAAAAGTGTTGTCAAAAACATGAAGTCTGCTTTTGAATTTCCCCATGTGATAGATGTGAAATTAAAGAAGGAGCTAGAACTGGGTCGGATTTTGGGCCCCTTTCACATCCCACCAATTAATCCTGCTTACAGAATATCACCGCTAGGGGTTGTACCTAAGAAAGTTCCAGGGGAGTTTAGAGTAATCCATAATTTATCTCATCCAGATGGTGAATCGGTTAACGATTACATTCCTAAGGAGTTTTCAACAGTGCACTATGCAACCATACATGATGCTATTTCTTTCATTAAAGAATCTGAGTCAATAGTTTTTATGGCTAAGGTAGACATAGAAGCAGCATTCAGAATTATACCTATTGCTCCGAAAGATTCACCATTGTTGGGTTTTCAATGGAGGGGACTTTATTACATGGATGCTGTGTTACCTATGAGCTGTTCGAGTTCTTGCTTTATTTTTGAAGCTTGTAGCACAGCACTGGAATGGGTTGCCATGAACAAACTGGGTGTATCAAAAGCCATCCACATAATTGATGACTTCCTGTTTTTGGCAACTTCTCATGCTAAGTGTCTTAGTGATGTGCAGGCATTCATTGAGCTATGTGGGCAACTGGGGGTCCCATTGGCACCGGGAAAGACAGTTGGGCCTTCCACAGCTCTGCAATTTCTGGGAATAACGTTAGATACAGTAAGCATGGAGGCACGTTTACCAGAGGATACGTTAGTACAATGCAGGTTGCTGATACAGTCATTCTTGAACAGAGAAAAAGCCACTCTTAGAGAGATTCAACAACTAGTAGGGATCTTGTCATTCAGTTGCTCGGTAATTCCTGGAAGAGGGTTTTTGCGAAGGTTAATTGATTTAACTTTACATGTCAGTAGACCACATTTTCACATTAGGTTGACTAGGCAGGTGAAACTAGACTTGTTGACATGGCAGGAATTTCTGTCAGGTTTTAACGGGAAAGCCTTCTTTATTGATGATAACTTCCTTACTGGGGACTTCTTGCAGTTATTCACTGATGCATCAGGGGGCATAGGTTTTGGGGCGGTATGTGGTCCAGAGTTGTTTTGGGGTAGTTGGCCCATGTCATGGAGTGCCCTTAATATCACTGTGCTTGAGTTGTACCCGATTGTGGCGGCTGTAGAGACGTGGGGAGGTTCCTGGGCTAACAATAGTGTGTGCTTTTTCACTGATAATGAGGCCTTTGTCGTTATAATTAATAAACAAACTTCCAAGGAGCCATGTGTGATGGCGTTGTTAAGAAAGCTAATTATGTCTTGTTTGCGTCGCAATATTAACTTCACAGCTCGTCACATACCAGGTCGTGACAATACTTTGGCTGACAAATTATCCTGTTGCCGGATACACGAATTTCTGACGTTGGCTCCATGGGTCAATTCCAAGCCAGCGATGGTGCCATTCCACGTCTCCCCAGCCGCCTTAGGGACACTGTTGATGTCCTGATGCATGCGTCCCTGGCATCGTCATCAAAAGCGCAATACGAGCGAGCATGGGCAAAATTGGTAGGCTTTTTCCAGTCATTAGGCACCGTTCCTGGGTTACCTGTGCCTGTTGCCATGATAATGGGTTTTATTGCTTATTTACATAATGCAGGGTATGCACCTGCTTCCATTATTTCTACAATCTCTGCCATTTCTTACTTTCATAAACTTAACGGTTTGCAGGACCCCGCTAAGAATTTTATTGTTGCCAAGCTTTTAACAGGGGCACAAAACCTTGGAACGGTGTCTGATGTCAGATTGTCAGTGACACAGCCAATACTAATTCGTCTAATTAGCGCACTGCCACATGTAGTTACGTCACATTATAATTGTACCATGTTAACAGCTATGATGGTCCTCGCGTTTAGGGCCTACTTACGGGTAGGGGAGATGGTCCCCCGTTCTAACAAAATGATGCAAGGTTGCCTGCAGCTCAGATATATAGCTTTGAATGGGGATTTGATCACCATTTCTTTTCGACATTTTAAACACAGCAGTAGACATGGCCCTCAGTCATTGCAGGTAGATGGGCAGTGTATGATTGGTACTGCAATATATCCAGCTAAGTTGCTCAGAGAATTTCTTGTGTTAAGAGGTACAGATAGGGCTTCACTATTTTCATATGCAGATGGTTCTCCGATGCTGCGACGCGAGTTTGATATACTGTTGAAGCGGCTGCTCGAGTTTTGTGGTTTAAGTAGTAAGGTTTTCAAAGGGCATAGCTTTAGAAATGGGGCAGCAACATCAGCTGCATTAAGGGGCGAATCGGATGCTCAGATTAGAGCTGCAGGTAGATGGGCGTCAGATGCCTTTAGGAAGTATATTCGTATTTCATAAGAAACAACTAATCTGGTTATGGTTTCGGGAGATGTACCGGAGACTCTGACAGTGGCGGAGTCTCTAGGTATGTCGTCTGTGACTTAAAGCAGGTTGGTGTATATATATATAGCTTAGGCTCTGGCAGTGGCGGAGCCAAAAGCTACTATTTCAACATTTATGAATGCCCTAGTAGTGAGATATGGCTTAGGCTCTGACATTGGCGGAGCCAAAAGCTAATGTTTCAATAGTTAGGAATGCACTAGTAGTGAGATATGGCTTAGGCTCTGACAGTGGCGGAGCCATAGCTAATATTTCAACAGTTATGAATGATGCAGCTCTATATATGGCCCTAGTAGTGTATGGCAACATGTAAGCTTAGACTGACAGTTGCAGATTTCTTCAGATATCATGATTTATGCTTGATTAATTGCTCATAGTATGCGTATACCCTAGTAGGATGTTATGGCAGCCCTGACACTGGCGGGATTGACCGAACGGTTTGGTGGGGGTCGGTCACATTGTATAGTTGGGGTGACCTGGTGGCGGAGTGACCCCCACACATGTGGTGAATAGTGTATATATTGGTGGAGTGACCCACACACATATGATGAATTGTACGTAGTAGACAGTAGTGCTTAGCAGTCAGGGGCCGGCCTGCTTGCTGTCGTTGTCACAATGGATGTGTATGTAACAATTTATAACAATATACAGTCAATAAAATTGCATGTCATTAATTTGGCCTAATTCAATCAATACCTGACTTGCGTTGTTCCTTCTGCATAAGACGCAGTTAACGGATACACTATGCTTCGCGGAAAACTGATGTGCAACACAGGACGGCGGCGGCAAGATAAGACGCCAACACGCTAACGAAATTGCAACGTGCGTGGTCGCTGGCGAACCGTATTTCACTAGAATTTCCACAAAGTTATAATTTTGCACACGTCACTATTTACTGTAAATTGTCACTTGTCCACCGGGCAACTATGGAGATCATTCTACTTGTCCGGACAACAAATCATATGTCCCGGACAAGCGCTATTTCGAATGCTGCTTATTAATTACTTTTACAATCTCTTTTAGACGTAATACTAACAATATGCAATAGCTGCACGGTATTCTGGACTACATCAGCTTCCAAATGCAGCCGAAAAACCATCACCATTCGGTCAAATCACATTTTGGCTGTTTTCGTGATAAAACGGGCCGTATTTATAATTTGGGGTAAGACCACATTTAGATTTTATATAGGCTGCCATTATAACGTTTCCTTCATTTCCTGCAAAATTTTCCATACGATTTTCTTGAAAATTTCACAGCATATTTAACTCCCATTGACACAAATGCTGTGGGAAACTCGTGAAATTCTCATACCTCATTTTTAGAGAAAAATGACGTCCCTCAATTTCGCACCAATCTGGTGACGGATTCTGAAATATTGGTGCGTTCTGTAAAATAGCAACTGTGCGAATAAGCGAATGACTAGCGTATATTTATTGCTACCTCGTGAAAGATCTAATGCAGTAGTACATTCAGTATTCACTGGACTGACATGTGCCACATCAAAGGGCTCGAACAAATTCACACATCACACAAAAACGGTATATTTAAGGGCTCTCTTTCGGTCGGTAATGACGCACGAATCCTTAATGTTGTCTTACCCCGATACCTACATTACTCTACGCCTGTGAAAGTTGGACTGTCTACCTGAGGCATTCCCGCAAACTCAACCACTTCCACGTGACCTGTCGCCGTTGCTTGCTGAAAATCTGCTGGCAGGATCGAGTCCCAGACACAGATGTCTTTGACCAAGCCAGTCTGCCAAGCATCCACACACTCCTCAGGAAGGCTCAATCGAGATGGACTGTACATCTGGCTCGCATGCCTGATGAGCGCCTACCGAAGAGCCTATTATTCGGCAAACTTGCGGAAGGTCGAGGAGAGCGGGGCTGCCAAAGCTGCGTTTCATAGATACTCTTGAGGACTCACTAAAGAGCTTCGGAATTGACCCGGTTTCCTGGGAAAATCATGCAGCAAACCATCCTGCCTGGAGAGGTCTGGTTTGGAAAGGTGCAACCTCGTTCAAGAATCAGTGTCGAATCAGCCAGGACCAAGAGCAAGGGTCGAAAGTCGAGAGCTGCAAATACATCAACAGTGCCATCTCCATTCGTGTGCACAACCTACAAAAACACATTTCATGCGTGTAATGTTTAGTGATCTATCGCCACGCGGCGTCGTGGTCACATGAACATTAAGCATTGAAGTTTGACATTAACAATATTCTGTTTATATGTCAGTAGTAATAGAGGTCCCTTACCGGGCATGGTTGGATTCGGATGGGTGCAAGCCCATGTTAAGAGATAGGGATTTTGCACTTGCACCACTCCGCGACACAGTTAAGGATTATGCAAATGAGGTCGCCTCATTTGCATAAATGCCCTTATTTGGGCATTGTGAGCGTGGTTAGTTATACAGTTGACCAATCAGGAGCGAGCTAGGCATTGTGGGTAAAGTCGAATTGACCAATCAGGATCGAGCTGGGCATTGTGGGCGTGGCTAATTATGCAAATGACCTTATATGGAAGGTCAAGTACCCGGATGTAGGTCAAGGTCAAGTACCCGGATGTAGGTCAAGGTCAAGTACCCGGATGTAGGTCAAGGTCAAAGGTCACGTGACCCGGATGTAGGTCAAGGTCACGTGGCGCCCCTACCGGAATTTTTCGGGACTAAAACGCAGCGCACCTAGCGGATTTTTTCGGAACTAAAATATTTCCCTCCAGAAATATCATCGCGCCCCCTGGCGGATAGTTGGTGAACTAATTATTTTCCGCCAAAACCAAAATAGCGCCCCCTGGCGGATAGTTGGTGAACTGAAATTATTTCCCGCCAAAACTATGGAAGCGCCCCCTGACGGATAGTTTGTGAATTAAAATAGCTCCCCCTGGCGGATAGTTGGTGAACTAATTATTTCCCGCCAAAACTATGGAAGCGCCCCCTGACGGATATTTGGTGAATTAAAATAGCTCCCCCTGGTGGATAGTTGATTAACTAAATAACGCCACCTAGCGGATATTTGGTGAACTAAATAGTTCCCGCCAAAAATATTTCCCGCCAGAACTAGATAGCGCCCCCTATCGGAATTTTTCGAAACTAAAATAGCGCCACCTAGCGGATAGTTGGTGAACTAAATAGTTCCCTCCAAAACTAGATAGCGCCACCTAGCGGATTTTTGTCTAACTACAGTTTGAGACTGGAGGATAAGTTGTGAAGTAAATGTACGAGTACTGCAAATATTCGTGTCTCTTGCACGCTTGCGTGCAATAGAGCCCCCTGACGGATAGCGCAGGAACTACAAACATCATCCCCTAGTGGACAAGTGAGTGAACCCCGTGTTAAAGCATAGGGAATTTTCCCCATGTTAAAGGATAGGGAAATACCCGGATGTTGCCGGATTTTGCTCTTGCTCCCAGCCAATTCCAAAGTCAAGGATTATGCAACTGATGGTATCCCGACAGCCTCTGCGCCACCTGCGATTGACCAATCACGAGCGAGCTGGGCATTGTGGGCGTGGCTAGTTATGCAAATGAGCTTGGAAAAATATTTCCCATGTTATGAGATAGGGAATTTTCCCCATGTTAAAGCATAGGGAATTTTCCCCATGTTAAGAGATAGGGAATTTTTACCATGTTAAAGCATAGGGAATTTTCACTATGTTATGAGATAGGGAATTTTCCCCATGTTAAAGCATAGGGAATTTTCCCCGTGTTAAAGGATAGGGAATTTTCCCATGTTAAAGCATAGGGAATTTTTCAAACTGCTACGCACAGTAATTTTGTACCCGAGGTTGACTTGGTTAATCAGATAGCGCTTTGGTTAGCCATTGTTTTTAGCTTTCGTGCATTAGGATTAGGGTTGGGGTTAGGGTTAAGGTTAGGATTTCGGGCAGCGTTAGGGTTAGGGTTAGGATTAGGCTTAGCGTCAAAATTAGCTCCATAACCAAGGTGTGCAAAGCTGAACACTCAAGACGACACTATCTATGTGTAGTATCAAGTGATGGTTCCAAGACTCGAAACAGTGGCGAAACACTATGAAACGTTTCAAATCACACATCACGTCCATGAACTCAGACCAATTAGATGGTGAAAGACTGTTTGAGTGTTTTTGTTAGACGCAGGTGTGAAACTATCCGACGTGACAGTCGAACAGTTGTGTAATATCAATACTTGGTTGCAAGAATCCGTTTCGAAACAGTGGCGAAACACTATGAAACATATGGTTCTTGCAGTTATGGAGCGTGACATGTAAATACGTTTGTGTTGTTCACGAATAAACTGTGCAAACCTCATCTTGTATCTTTTTCATAGTGTAATGCAAAGCATATGTTGGAAACCTTACTAATAGTCTTACCCTTCACAAGTATGTCTGTGTAGTACAGTAGAGATGATAGCCACTTATGTCTGTGTAGTTCAGTACATATATGTTAACCACTCATGTCTGTGTAGTTCAGTACAGAGATGTTAATGTACTCAGACCAACTAGTGGTGCAAACGAAACACTATTCTTTGACCAACACACGGCACGAATCGGACTCAGACCAACTAGTTGCGTAAACGAAACAGAAACTTAACCGATTACGCTGCACAAATTGAACTCAGACCAACTAGTTGCGTAAACGAAACAGAAACTTAACCGATTACGCTGCACAAATTGAACTCAGACCAACTAGTGGTGCAAACGAAACACTATGCTTTGACCAACACACGACACGAATCGAACTCAGATCAACTAGTTGCGTAAACGAAACAGAAACTTAACCGATTACACGGCACGAATTGAACTCAGACCAACTAGTTGGACAAACGAAACACTATTCTTTGACTAACACATGTCACAAATTGAACTCAGATCAACTGGTCACACAAACGAAACACTATGCTTTGACCAACACGCTGAACGAATCGAACATTAAACTCAGACCAACTAGTTGTGCAAACGAAACACTATGCTTTGACCAGCACGTGTCACGAATTGAACTTAGATCAACTAGGCAAATCACACGAGACTATGACCGATATATGGCACGAGACTTCGGATGACACGTCACACGAGAGTACCGACGAGGCAAGAGACGAGACTATGACCGAGATATGTCAAGAGATTACGGATGACACATCACACGAGACTACGGATGACACGATACTACAGATGGCACAACAGAATAGACGTGTTATCGCGTGAGATTTGCTTCAAAAGGAAGCAAAGCAAAGCAAATAGGCGTGTTATCGTGTGAGATTTGCTTCAGAAGCAAAGCAAAGCAAATAGGCGTGTTATCAAAGCAAAGCAAAGCAAATAGACGTGTTATCGCGTGAGATTTGCTTCAGAAGCAAAGCAAATAGACGGGTTATCGCGTGAGATTTGCTTCAGAAGCAAACAAAGCAAAGCAAATAGACGGGTTATCGCGTGAGATTTGCTTCTGAAGCAAAGCAAAGCAAATAGACATGTTATCAAAGCAAAGCAAAGCAAATAGACGTGTTATCGCGTGAGATTTGCTTCAAGAAAAAAGCAAAGCAAATAGACGGGTTATCGCGTGAGATTTGCTTCAGAAGCAAACAAAGCAAAGCAAATAGACGGGTTATCGCGTGAGATTTGCTTCTGAAGCAAAGCAAAGCAAAGCAAATAGACATGTTATCAAAGCAAAGCAAAGCAAATAGACATGTTATCAAAGCGAAGCAAAGCAAATAGACGGGTTATCAAAGCAAAGCAAAGCAAATAGACAGGTTATCGCGCATTTCAACTAGTGGTTCATTTCGTTGTTTGTCACGAATCGGACTCAGACCAACTAGTTGCGTAAACGAAACAGAAACTTAACCGATTACGCGGCACAAATTGAACTCAGACCAACTAGTTGCGTAAACGAAACAGAAACTTAACCGATTACGCTGCACAAATTGAACTCAGACCAACTAGTGGTGCAAACGAAACACTATGCTTTGACCAACACATGACACAAATCGAACTCAGATCAACTAGTTGCGTAAACGAAACAGAAACTTAACCGATTACACTGCAGGAATTGAACTCAGACCAACTAGTTGGACAAACGAAACACTATTCTTTGATCAACACATGTCACAAATTGAACTCAGATCAACTAGTCACACAAACGAAACACTATGCTTTGACCAACACGCTGAACGAATCGAACATTGAACTCAGACCAACTAGTTGTGCAAACGAAACAATATGCTTTGACCAACACGTGTCACGAATTGAACTTAAATAAACTAGTTGGACAAACGAAACACTATGCTTTGACCAACACGTGTCACGAATTGAACTTAGATCAACTAGGCACATCACACGAGACTATGACCGAGATATGTCACGAGACTACGGATGACACATCACACGAGACTATGACCGATATATAGCACGAGACTTCGGATGACACGTCACACGAGAGTACCGACGAGACAAGAGACGAAACTATGACCGAGATATGTCACGAGACTACGGAGGCCAAATCACAAGAGACTTCGTATGACACGTCACACGAGAGTACCGACGAGACAAGAGACGAGACTATGACCGAGACATGTCACGAGACTACGGATGACACATCACACGAGACTATGGCCGATATATATCACGAGACTTTGGATGACACGTCACACGAGAGTACCGACGAGACAAGAGACGAGACTATGACCGAGATATGTCACGAGACTACGGATGCCACATCACACGAGACTTCGTATGATACGTCACACGAGAGTACCGACGAGACAAGAGACGAGACTATGACCGAGATGCGTCACGAGACTACGGATGACACGTCACACGAGAGTACCGACGAGAAAAGAGACGAGACTATGACCGAGATATGTCACGAGACTACGGATGACACATCACACGAGAGTACCGACGAGACACGAGTTGTACAAACGAAACACTATGCTTTGACCAACACGTGTCACGAATTGAACTTAGATCAACTAGTTGGACAAACGAAACACTAATCTTAACGTGTTATTGCATCAATTCCTTCCTTTTTCAGGAAAATAGACGTGTTATTGCATCAATTCCTCTAGACTTAACCGAGATATGTCACGAGACTACGGATGCCACGTCACACGAGAGATTTTAGTGTCGGTAGTACTCGGAACTTTTTAGTGTCGGTAGTACTCGGAACTTTTTAGTGTCGATAGTACTCGGAACTTTTTAGTGTCGGTAGTACTCGGAACTTTTTAGTGTCGGTAGTACTCGGAACTTTTTAGTGTCGGTAGTACTCGGAACTTTTTTAGTGTCGGTAGTACTCGGAACTTTTTAGTGTCGGTAGTACTCGGAACTTTTTAGTGTCGTAGTACTCGGAACTTTTTAGTGTCGGTAGTACTCGGAACTTTTTAGTGTCGGTAGTACTCGGAACTTTTTAGTGTCGGTAGTACTCGGAACTTTTTAGTGTCGGTAGTACTCGGAACTTTTTAGTGTCGGTAGTACTCAGAACTTTTTAGTGTCGGTAGTACTCGGAACTTTTTAGTGTCGGTAGTACTCGGAACTTTTTAGTGTCGGTAGTACTCGGAACTTTTTAGTGTCGTTAGTACTCGGAACTTTTTAGTGTCGGTAGTACTCGGAACTTTTTAGTGTCGTTAGTACTCGGAACTTTTTAGTGTCGTTAGTACTCGGAACTTTTTAGTGTCGGTAGTACTCGGAACTTTTTAGTGTCGGTAGTACTCGGAACTTTTTAGTGTCGATAGTACTCGGAACTTTTTAGTGTCGGTAGTACTCGGAACTTTTTAGTGTCGGTAGTACTTGGAACTTTTTAGTGTCGGTAGTACTCGGAACTTTTTAGTGTCGGTAGTACTCGGAACT
>CM034543.1:38328722-38394216 GCA_020002185.1 Paraescarpia echinospica
TAAACTATTTCCTATGCCATGGGCCTTTAATTTAATCAGTAGTATTTGATGTGGAACTTGTTGAGAGCTTTCTGAAAATCTAAGTACCCCTGTAGATGATATCTACTGGTGATCCCTCGTCTACCCACTTAGTGACATCTTCCAAAAACATAACATATTTGTTAATCATGACCTCTCTTTTAGAAACCCATGTTGCGATGGTTTCATCAAGTTTATTTTACAAGAAAATCCACCATGTGATCTTTAATTAGTCTTTCTAATAATTTGCATATCACCGATGTTCAACTCAATGGACTGTAGTTCTCTGACTTGTTTCTCGAACATTTAAAAAAAATAACGGTATAATCTTTGTAATAACGGTATAATGTTTGCCAAATAATAATATTTGCGAACTAATTATAATAATTATGGAAAACACAACATTCCGAAAAACGCGAACGTCCCTTGTAAATAGCGCGAGGTATACCAAAGCAGATGCAACACGATTGAACACAGTGCGTGGAAGATATAACACGGTTGTAAACAATGCACGAAAGATGGAACACGGTTGTACAACACATTGCATGAAAGATATAACTCGATTGTACACAGTGCACGAAAGTCTCAACACGGTTGTACATAGTGCATGGAAGACATAACACGGCTGTAAACAGTACACGATAAATAGAACACGGTTGTACACAGTGCACGAAAGATACAGCATAACACGGCTGTACTCAGTGCATCAAAGACTCAACACGGTTGTATACAGTGCACGAAAAATACATCACGGTTTTACACATCACATAGAATACTCGTCACTGTTGTACACAGTACATGGAATACACGACAAGGATATGTCCGTACTTGGAATATTAGCTTTAGTTGTACAGATACGATGTCACTGTTTTAAATATGCCGATCTCAGTAAGAAAACACAAATAGACAGTGCACTCACCGTCTTTCTGGGTGTATACTTTGGCGCACGATGTCCCGTTGCAGGTACGGACGTTATTGTTTATACTGGGTTTTTCGCAGGCGCTCGTGAGCGGATACACACACGCGTAGCACTTGATTGCGTCACCTTAAACATAACGAATACCTTCCTGGGTTAGATAGGTAATTCATTCAATCACGTGCAGATGCAGTTGTGTGGTTATTAATAACAGGTTTCATTGATCATCAACTTGCCTAAAGTCGTAAATCCGGCGCTGAATAGTTGTTTCCCAATTAAAATATAAACTGATCCTAAACACAAGTAAATACATTATACAGCTATGTAACATAAGGCTCTTGATTTTAGGACAGATGTCCGTTGTTCTTGGTCCTTTATTAGTTGACGGATAATATGAATTTATTGCATGAAGTTCGAGTTACGATTTCAGTCTTATTAAACCACACAGTAGTATAACATTTGATGTAAATAGGGACAGTGGCTTACCTGGCACAAAAGCGGCAGCGACGAAGACAAGAAGAACGCTAGCAAGGAACAGCTGCATGACTGCTGGATTGTTGAAATGCAGTGAACAAGAGCTGATTGTAGCAATTAAAGTCTAGACGATTCGCCAGTGGCCGTAAAGCACGTCCGAACAGTCGCGTTTAAAGTTAGACAGTGAGTGTCGTGAGGCCGAGCTCGTATGAACGAGGGTAGCCTGGCTCAACCAATCATCGTCGCAGTCTTTTGTTGTTTCAGCAAACAGGGCGAATTTGAATGGCATGTGCAACTAGGATGGGCTTGGTGATGTATGCATGCCCGTGAACACGTGGAAACAGAATGAGTCACGAGTCACGAGTCACGAGTCAAGAGGAGCCAACCAGCGTGTAAAGTGCTGAACTGTCAATGGAGAGGTCCAGGTTACGATTCGACTTGGTGCTATTTCGAAATCAGGACAATTTCCTTCACCGCATCCTCTGTTTTTCGGAAAAGACACTGTCAACCTTTGCCTTGGACTGTTTTATCTGTTGTCTACGTCAGGAGAAGTAAGGGATCATCTCCTAACATCGATGTCGGATGTAATACGAAATTAGTTTCGTTTTGGGGAGGGGGGTCAGAGGCAATTTCGTCTGGTGTCGGTCACCGATATTTTACACTTCGGACTTTCGCGCTCCCTCATTTTGTTCATGCGCTCGGAGAAAGTGATCGCACCATTTTGTTCTTCGTTTTACGCCGTCACGTGATTAACCTTGATTTCACGGGCGCCATGAGGTGGCAGTAATGTGTACGTCTCTCAAACTAACGGAGGAATAACATGACTTTGAAATGTTCTCCGTTTGGTGGCTTTACCCCGAATCTGGGTAAAGATGATGATTGGTTCTGAGGCTAACATTCAAAGTAAAAATATAATAATAGTAAACTTTTATCAGCTAATACAGGTGCAAATTTAGGCAAATGATAGAGAGTGAATCGACGTAGATCGACTGATATTTCTAATTATATTCATAAGACCATATTAATGTTTACAAACTTTCATTTGACGGAGATGGGGGTTCAGGCCAGATGAAAGTTATTTAATCAGTGGTAGGACATCGATGTTCTGAAAAAATCCTGGGGACCATTTCATTAACATATTAAGCTCTTAAGGAAAATCCATCCAAGAACAAATAAGGGGATATATACTTGGCCACTCGGTTTCTGCCTTACGTAAGCATAATATGCATTTTTTACCAACTATTTTTGAAATCGTTCAGCAACATAGCAGTGTTATTAATCAGAACCACTTACTTCATCAGTGGCATGCAAACGAAGCGTCAAATAAGTTGTTTTAGTGAAATAGTTAGGATATTCGTAAGACGATAATCACTTCACGCGCCAAACGGAAGCACTCGGTTTCTGCCTCATCATGTTCAAAATCATCACTGTGCGACACATCGCAATGCATTCACTGTATAAACTCCACGGGCTATTCGTTAACTTTCCTGTGGTGATTAGGGTGAATAATTGCTTACAATTTCGTCCGATCAATTAAAATATTACGGTTGTTTACATCACAGTCACCAATATTGTGCACTGTAGTCACGTGGTCTGCGTTCGCTATCAAAATATCTCTCAAAAACCGGTTTGCTTCGTTTTAATTTGAGACAAATAACTTTGTTGCAAGTTTGTATTTAATATGAGATCCAGCTATATGAGGCAGACACTCAGATGGAGCAGAAAACGAGTAAATGACTATATTAATTTACTAATGACTATATTAATTGACTATATTATTTATTAACTGTAGAACTATGTCTGTATTAGGTCTTCCGATATGACTAAGTTGACGGTGTTGGTACACAATCGTGTAATATGGATCCAAAATATTTATCTTGAAAACAGTAAAATTAAATGGGGGTGTATGACTGAATTACATCTTACACACATATCCTTAACATATTTATTATATCGGTGAATCGTTTTCTGATCTAATGACATGTTATGTCAGTTTGTGCTCTCGTAATTCTGGGATTTCACTTTGTGATTAATTCCTATTGACTTTGACATATACCATGAACTGCAGTGGAAAAATACATTATATTCGCATAACTATTATTGTTAACGACACGTTAGCTTGCTAGATGACTCACTCTACGTTTTTCCAACCATTCGCTCCCGCTTGTATTCCTTTCAACCTTTGACGGGCGTTTACAGAAAACTCTATTTTGACAACATAAAGTTACAACACTCCAGAACTAAAAATGATATGGTAATCTGGTTTGGATTGTTGTGTACTACTTAAAATTCTACACAATATGCATAAAAACATTTTGGGTTTATTTTTTAATCTTTGGAGTAATATCCCCAAAATGGCGCCTTTACAATTACGTAGTTTGAATATTCAAAATAAAACACACATTTTCAAAAACAAAATGTTTTTATACATATTGTAGAGAATATCCAAAAGAACACAACAATCCAAGCCAGATTACCATATCATTATTACTAGATTATAGAGAATATCCAGGAGAACACAACAATCCAAGCCAGATTACCATATCATTATTACTAGATTATAGAGAATATCCAGGAGAACACAACAATCCAAGCCAGATTACCATATCATTATTACTTTATTATAGAGAATATCCAGGAGAACACAACAATCCAAGCCAGATTACCATATCATTATTACTAGATTATAGAGAATATCCAGGAGAACACAACAATCCAAGCCAGATTACCATATCATTATTACTAGATTATAGAGAATATCCAGGAGAACACAACAATTCAAGCCAGATTACCATATCATTATTACTAGATTGTAGAGAATATCCAGGAGAACACAACAGTTCAAGCCAGATTACCATATCATTATTACTAGATTATAGAGAATATCCAGGAGAACACAACAATCCAAGCCAGATTACCATATCATTATTACTAGATTATAGAGAATATCCAGAAGAACACAACAATCCAAGCCAGATTACCATATCATTATTACTTCCAGTGTTGCAATTTTTAGATGTGCTATACTTGGTAGCCATTTTGTTTGTTACCATGGAAACGGGAGGTCGGGCAGAAGAAATGTCAATATATTTTTACGCAGAAAGCCCTTCTCTACCGGTTGGGCACAACACATTATATCAATTATGCTTGACAAAAAATTGCTATCTGCTACCACACCACCCCTCAAATACTGGAAGATAACGCAGAAGATACACATTTCACCTAAAAGTACAATTTCAGCCAAGAATGCAACAATTTGCACAACGGCGATACGTTTGCTTGTACGATAGCGATCTCTCAGGTCTCAGTGACGGCCTCCCTGGATCATGAAGACCATATAACATATGCCCAAAATGTTATTTTGTTTCTGCATGTATGATCTAAACAAATAGACTTCACTTCATACACATTTTAAACCAAAAAAGGCTCATCTGATGGTTTGCGAGACCGTGTTATGAACGTATATGCTGATCAGATTGGTGTTTTTCCCCTAGTTTTTTCAGTGACGTTTAAACACTCATTCTGTGCCACATTCATGAAAATTGTCTATTATTACACCAATCCTTGGAAAACTGCATTCAAATAATACAATTACTTTCGACAAGTGATGATTACAACTATCACTGCTAAGTGTACTGAGATCATTTTAAACGAACAACAATCTTATCGACTCTTGAATCTAAACATATGACATCCAGTCAGTGTCTATATAAGTGCCATTTCACTCAGCTGTTTGAATGAGTACCTGGCTATAAACAGTGGTGGATATTTGCGTACAAATAGCCTTTTTGTATTATTTGCAGCGTGACTGACTGCTTCCTAGATAAGGCGATATAGTGTTCGATTGAAAAAGGTCTGCTAGGGAGTCAAGTGTAAAGCGCTTTGAGCAGTCATCAGGACTGGGTATTACGCTATATAAGAACCTTTCTTTACTATTGACTTGTCATTGGATTTGTACAGAAACATTGTATTGTCACTGGATTTGAACAGAAACCGCGACACTCACACTGGCAACAGGCCAGTTGCCTGACTAATTCATTGACTCGCTATTACGTGGGTTACCAATTACATGATCATATTTCAAAAATACGTAAAAGGTACGTGAAAAGCATTTGAACATTGAAGTACTGGTGGACTGTACTTAAGTGTCAATGACATATTTTTTGCAAATGTACTTAAGTGCCTTTATAAGTACTCACAGAATGTAGTTAAGTACAACAGCCCTACAAAGTATTGTGGCACAGTTTTGGCCGGAACGTGTTGAATATTGGGGGATCACGAAAACCCTCCAACTGCACTCCCCTTGAGGCTCGCAAAAATATCCAGTTGCATCCCTTGTCGAAATATAAAGGGATCGAACATCTTTCCAGCCCTCCCCGTCCAAGCTATTATTCCTCCCTCAGTTCCGACGCTTGTTAAACAAACTCCCTACAAGTCTCGTTGTCCGTTTGTTATACGCGATGACCGCGTTTCCTCAGTGCTCTTTGTGGATGCACCAGGTTGTTGTGGCGCCATCTAGCGACCAAAGGTATGACTTCTATAGTGCCGCGGACAATCCCCCGGATATAATTATTATGTACCATAATTATATAGTAGATTTCAAGTGAACACGTCTTGACAATAGTTGGTGCTCTTCTCCTTGTTCCCTGCTGTACATGGGTAAGGGTCAGGTACAGTACTGCCTACCACTCGCTGTGTTTTTGTCTTTCCAGAGTTTTATATCCATAGCTGTCTCTCCATCTTTCATCCTCCCCCGATCTTCTCATTCCCCTGCTCACGCAGTCATCCCATCTCAGGTGTGGCCGTCCCCTTTTCCTGTGTCCTTTGAGTTGTTCCGCCTCTGCACTCTTTGCTATTTTCCCTTTGCTATTTTCACAGTATCCATCATTGCCCACCCTTTTACGAGATTTTTCTGTCCATCATGACTCACTGTACGTTTTTCCAAGCATTCGCTCCCGCTTGTATTCGATTCAATCGTTGACGGGCGTTTACAGAAAACTATATTTTTGACAACATCAAGTTGCAACACTCCAGAACTAAAAATCATATGGTAATCTGGTTTGAATTGTTGTGTACTACTTAATATTCTCAACAATATGTATAAAAATATTTTGGGTTTATTTTTAATTTTTTGAGTAATATCCCCAAAATGGCGCCTTTACAATTACGTAGTTTGAATATCAAATATAAAATACAAATATAAAAAAAACCTGAAACTTTTTTATACAAATTGTAGAGAATATCCAAGCCAGGTTACCATATCATTATTACTTCCAGAGTGTTGCAATTTTAGATGTTCTATAATTGACAGCCATTTTGTTTGTTACCATGGAATCGGGGGGTCGGGCAGAATAAATTTGAATATATTTTTACGCAGTAAGACCTTCTCTACCGGTTGGGCACACAAAATATTGATTATGCTTTAAAAAAATTATATCTGCTGCCACACCACCCCTTAAGTACTGAAAGGTTAAAGCTAGGCACACACCAGCCGACTAGTCGGTAAAAACCGTCGACTGACGTCAGTCGGTGGGTGTGCGCTAGATTTAAGCCCGACGGTCGGCCTTATTCCGCCGATTCGAATTTTGAATCGGCGGTCGGCGCTAATCGGCAGTCGGCATTAGACAAGGAGGTATCCGGTGACAAGTCGGCGCATAGCCGATGACGAGTCGGCTGGTGTGTGCAGGTTTTTTTTTGTAGTAACACGACGGTCGGCGGTAACTTGGCCAATAAGAAATCATAGCGCGATCATGTGATAGGCCTCGATATAAGGGTAAGCCCGGCGTCTGTTTTGGGTTTTCAAGCCAATTCGGGCCACAAGTTTTCATTTTTTTACTTTCAAATTTTACTGACCTGGCGGGTAACCAACGTTTCAGAAAGTGATAGATTATTTGTTATCCTATTGCCATTGACCATCATCGTTTGTTATCGTTTGTTCTTAAAACAGGCGCCACAAATAAACATAATGTCCACCTCACTTTGTTTCCCGCTTTCGACATGAATCGCCATTTTGTCTTGTGAAAAACGCTACCTCTGGTGCCGCCGCTACCGGGCGATATATATTAAGCCTTAAAAATCCGCAAAGCGGCGCCAGCGGTGGAACACGTTTTTGAGGAATTCTTTGGGGGCGACTGATTACACTTCAACATAACTATTAATTGAAACGGTTAAACATAACGTTCTGCGTACTAATATAAAACACCGCTCGACGCTATGCGTTTCTTTGCTGGAGGATATGCTAAATGCTCAAGCCATATCGTCGTGAAGGCTGACGGCGAAGCTCCGACTTACTATGTAACAAGTTTCGTTTTTCCGATAGCCGTTTTGGCCTACTTTTAAAAAATATTTCGTGTGTTTATTGTAGGTGTATCACCATCTCGAGTAAACACCAAAGGGGTAAACACGCGTATTTATAGTGGATTTGTTTTCCACAAGGATCACCCCGAGCGCCGACGGTCGGCGCGAGTCGGTTGGTGTGTGCTGGCTGGTGTGTGCGGGCAGAAGACGGCGCTAGTTAACGGAGCTAATTGGCGTTTAGCGCCGATTGCTTTTTGAGCCGACTGGCAACCCAAGTCGGCGTTAGTCGACTGGTGTGTGCTTAGCATTAAGCTAGGCGCACACCAACCGATTTTCGGCGCACATCAACCGCCTAATCGGTGTTAAAACCGTCGGCCGACTAACCGGCCGACGTTATTTGGTTGGTATGCGTGGGATTTAAGCCCGATTAACGCCGATTCAAGTTTTGAATCGGGAGTCGGCGCTGTGGGCGTAGTCGGTGCAAATAAATCAAGTATCCGTTGACAAGTCGGCACATATCCGATGACAAGCCGGCCGGTGTGCGCTGGTTTTCTCTCTCAACACGACGGTCGGCGGTAAGTTGGCCAATAGATTTAACAATATGTAACAAGATTGCCACCCAGAGAATTAACTCTAGGTGGCAGTTGGACAAGGAAGCCCTTTGGCTTATAGAGTCCAACCCTTTTATTTATGTGTATCCCGCCCTTCTGAGGTATGTGTCGATTTTATTTTTAAACATATTCACACTTCTAGCACCCACACAATCAGCAAATAATCTGTTCCATTCATTTACAGTCTTTGTGAAAATGAGAACTTTCTTATATATAATCTACGCTGCTCCTTTGCTAAAGTATCTTCATGTCCTCTAGTCCTTCTATCTTTCTTAACTGAGAAAAACATATTTCTATCAATATTTTCATAACCACTCATTATTTTAAACACTTCTATCTGATCTCCTCTCAATCTCCTGGTCTCTATTGTTGTTAAACCACATTGTTTTAGGAATGAATTTCATAACTAAGATCCCTCAGTTTTGGTATCATTTTAGTCGCTCTCCTCTGTACTCTTTCTAGCATATATATGTCCTTCCTGCGATACGGCCTCCACGCTTGTATACACTATTCTAAATGAGGCCTCACTATTGCTTTGTACATCGGTATTATTAGTTATTTTTCCTTATACGATATATTTCGCCTAATTAATCCAAGGATTTGATTTCCCTTTGAAGCTGCACTTCCGCACTGCTCTGAAACCTTCATGTAAGCACTAATGATTAACCCTAAGTCCTTTTCTTTTACAGTAGTACTTAGTACAGTACCCCTTATTGTATATTCTACCTGTTCGTTCCCATGTCCTGCGTGGAGGCATTTACATTTCAATTTTTTACAATCTCCTTTCCTCAGTCTTCTTGCCAATGCTATTCTCCTTCAGTCTTGCAGTATTCTCACCTCGCTCCCTGTCGTCTCTCCCCATTCGACCTGTCTTCTTTCTAATTCTCATCTCCATTCCCTTCACAATATATGTCAACCTAACTATCTCCTTCTACAGACACTCCACCTTCCAACACCCAATGCACTGAAAGGTGAATCCTTCCTCCATGGTTTCTGCCCATGACTTCCCGCAGCCGGACAATGCAAAATCTACCCAGCTGTGGCAGTGATCGGAAACCAAGTGTCGCTTTGCCTTGACTTGCCGCTTGCAAGGCGCCATATCCTTATCAGAATTTATTTAATAACTTAACTAACTTAGTCTTTATAAAGACTGTTTCCTGTGTACTACAGCACACTTTAGGTTACAGATTTCAATTACACAGCCGACTAGTTATCCTATCACGAACGCTAACATTACCGGTAGTGACCTAATTTAAATACAATCAATTACGTTACGTTAGGCTGCTTTATTTATTTAGGTTACGGCGCCCGACTATCGCCCTTGCTTAATTTTAACAACAATGCTACCTAATCAAAATATCTAGCAAGTACTGGCTTACACAGATATTATCGTATGTAAATAGTTTGATGGTTGTTAATTTATTTCCTATACATTCTACCACATAATCAGGTTTGTTAAATCTTGTTTACAACTTATCGAAGGCTAAGTTACCCTATTATCACTCATTATACAAAGGTGTTCTAAAATACTTTAACTAACTAAATTTAAGCACAACTGCTACTCAAGATATGTTTACTGCAACTTTATGAATGATATTAAGGCAAGAGTAATACTCATCAATCAGTAATTCCACTTGTTTTCAACTTTTCTGCACCACCAATTTCTACGATCTATCTCCGCCAATTATTATCTCAACTGTCAATAAGAGAGCATAGCGCGATCATGTGACATGCCTCGACATAAGCCCGGCGACATTTTTGAGTTGTCAACCCACGTACCACATGTTTTCATATTTTACTTCCAGATTTACCAGCCCGACGGGTCACCAACGTTTCAGATTGTGGTAGAAATATTTTTATTCGTCTGTCATATTTTTTATTGCTTGTCCTTAAAACCGACGCCACAAATAAACATGATTTCCGCCTAACTTTGTTTCCCGCTTACAATAATCGTCATGTTGTTCTCCTCGTCGTTCCCTGTCTTCGGGGATGAGGCTGGCCTGGATACGTCGACATTTTCTTTTCTTTCTCTTCCTCCTCATTGCACTTGCACTACTTTCTTTACCATTCTTCTCCATTCTCCTCGGTCTTTTGCTCTTTGCCTCCATTCCTCTTGTCTAAAAATAACACTACTGCTGGCGGCGCCTTTACCAGGCGCATACATAATATGTGCACAAAAAATCACAGTCGTCACAATCATAATGATAATGTTTACTTGTGTGCATTACATCATTAAGGTGGCATGGCACCGCCTTTTCACCGGTGAATTCCGACATCTTTACACGTGCGGCAACCATTTTGTAAGCATGACACACCTGGTTGCTAGGCAATAGATCACGTGATGAATCCAGGAATTAGGGAAGGTTCAATGCATGGCGTTCCATTGTTCCTTCACCATTTGTCTTGGTTATTCAGCTCACACCACGGGGCGCCGTGTACAATTAACGCAATATCATCAGTGTTTTGGATAATAAAAATATGTATCAAAATAGTATTAGACAACTTAAAGTTGCATTCTATGTTAAACTACCATTTTAACTGTTTTTTTAATGTGTATATAATTATAACATGGATAAGATTTACCTGATGATAGTTGCTACCGCACAGGCCTATCTCACTTTAACATTTGATTTATTATTAGAAAAATTATGCATTTCCAAAATTACCGATCACCATGTCCTGCCTGTGGATTAATAAACAAATGACACGCAGATATAATTTGTCGCATTTGCCACCGTTTTATCTCTAAAATGCATAGTATGTGAACAACATTGATATGCCGTTGTGTAAGAGTGATATGTAATGTATGGGGCATTGATCCACTGGAAATTTGAACGATCTCAAAATACAACTTTAAACGGTATCCTAACAAGAAATGTGGGAAAGTGTGTCCTATGATGGAATGTGAACCTGCGACATCAACATTGCGCCGTTTGCTATTACTTTTGTTTTATTGTATGTTAATGTATTCAAAGTGTCAGATTGACTCGAATGCTTCGCATGAACGGAAATTGTAGCGGTGCGCCGCCAACACTTCAGCTTCTCCGTAACTTCAGCTTCTCCATTGTTTCGGTATGACTGGTGACTTCGGAAGAAGACGGGGGCTGCAGTTGATTTTTTTCGCGGCGATGTTCACAATTTCCGGAGGTCTAGGGGTGGCACATTCAACAGGTCTACGGTGACACATTCAACAGGTCTACGGTGCACATTCAACAGGTCTACGATGACACATTCACCAGGTCTACGGTGACACGTTCAACAGGTCTACGGTGCACATTCAACAGGTCTACGATCACATATTCAACAGGTCTACAGTGATACATTCAACAGGTCTACGATGCACATTCAACAGGTCTACGATGACACATTCAACAGGTCTATGGTGGCACATTCAACAGGTCTACGGTGGCACATTCAACAGGTCTACGATGACACGTTCAGCAGTTCTACGGTGACACATTCAACAGGTCTATGGTGCTCATTCAACAGGTTTATGATGAAACATTCAACAGGTCTACGGTGCACATTCAACAGGTCTACGATCACATATTCAACAGGTCTACAGTGATACATTCAACAGGTCTACGATGCACATTCAACAGGTCTACGATGACACATTCAACAGGTCTATGGTGGCACATTCAACAGGTCTACGGTGGCACATTCAACAGGTCTACGATGACACGTTCAGCAGTTCTACGGTGACACATTCAACAGGTCTATGGTGCTCATTCAACAGGTTTATGATGAAACATTCAACAGGTCTACGGTGGCACATTCGACAGGTCAACGGTGGCACATTCAATAGATATACGGTGGCCCGTTCAATAAGTCTACGGTGATACATTCAACATATCTACGGTGGCACATTCAACAAGTCTATGGTGCACATTCAACAGGTTTACGATGAAACATTCAACAGGTCTACGGTGACACATTCAACAGGTCTACGGCGACACATTCAACAGGTCTACGGTGGCACATTCAACAGGTCTACGATGACACGTTCAACAGTTCTACGGTGACACATTCAACAGGTTTACGATGAAACATTCAACAGGTCTACGGTGGCACATTCGACAGGTCAACGGTGGCACATTCAATAGATATACGGTGGCACGTTCAACGAGTCTACGGTGATACATTCAACATATCTACGGTGGCACATTCAACAAGTCTGTGGTGCACATTCAACAGGTTTACGATGAAACATTCAACAGGTCTACGGCGCACATTCAACTAGTCTACGATGACTCATTCAACAGGTCTACGGTGCACATTCGACAGGTTTACGATGACACATTAAATAGGTTTACGGTGACACATTCAACAGGTCTACGGTGACACATTCAACAGTTCTACGATGACACATTCAATAGATCTACGGTGATATATTCAACAGGTGTACGGTGACACATTCAACAGGTCTACAGTGACACATTCAACAGGTCTAAGATTTACATTCAACTGGTCTACGATGACACATTCAACAAGTCTACGGTGACACATTCAACAGGTCTACGGTGCACATTCAACAAATCTACGATGACTCATTCAACAGGTCTACGGTGCACATTCAACAGCTCTACGATGACACATTCAACAGGTCTACGGTGACACATTCAACAGATCTATTGTGATACATTCAGCAGGTGTACCGTGCACATTCAACAGATCTACGATTCACATTCAACAGGTCTACGGTGGCACATTCAACAGGTCTGTGGTGACACATTCAACAGTTCTACGGTGACATATTCAGCAAATATACGGTGGTACATTCAACAGGTGTGCGGTGACATATTCGACAGGTCTACGGTGATACATTCAACATGTGTGCGGCGAAACATTCAACAGGTCTACGGTGACACATTCAACAATTCCACGATGACACATTCAACAGATCTACGGTGGTACATTCAACAGGTCTAGGGTGTACGTCAGGGCAACAGCTAGCTTAAAACAATTTTGGGGGTAGTAAAAATATTCAGTAAAGCATAAGCATTCACCCGGAGGTTCTCTCCCATGCAGACATTTTTGACAATGTACCCCTTGGTGCAATCTAGCGTATTTTCTTGAGAATTTCACCCACGGTTCAAGTATTGTTTCAGTGTCGGTCGCATGATGCTGTGGGAATGAAAATAAATGTATTAAAAGAAATAATTAATATCAAATGACAATACATTGATCAAAATAGACAGCTATGCGTCATATACGGAATATCGGTCGAACAGTTACACCCGTATGAAATTGTTACACAAGATCACTTCCTCCCGGAGTCGCTTGCAGTGTTTATGATCTTGCTGATGACGGCAAAAGTTTGACCACACGTCGAAATCAGTTCACGTGAAGACGACGATTGTGAAATTTGAAGGTCATCGTACTTCTTTCGCCACTTTGCGATTTCCACAGGAAACTCGTTTTGTTCAGCCGAACTGAGATACCTACGTCTTGAGCTGCAGTGGGTCCATGGTGGTCACTCGGAAATCGTTCAGCGAACTCGTCAAGGATGTGATCAATAACAGGCTAAAATATATTAATGTGATAATAGTCGGCGGTTGATTCCTCCGTAGATACGCGATGGCGCTAAAGCTATGCCGTTCTGCGATTCCGAATCTCAGTACCTGTAGAGTTGCCCACCATCCCAACACGGCGCGGTATTTCAATCCACCCTGATGGAATGGTCCTGTAGCCCAGATTTCAATGTTTGGCTTGGGGGTTCTTGGTCACGGACCCAAAGAAACTGAACACCTTCTGGGCCACGACTAGGGACATGATGAATCAAACAGGACGAAACTGCCCTTTTAAGGATAGGTGCCCTTTTTCATATAGGGAAAAGAGCACTTAACATACGGGGTATCACACAATGGCAGTACGTCTGTTCTTGAAGCAACTTCCCGCACCCTTCGCTCTGTCACATATCTGCGTGTCAAGCATGGGCACGATCGCTTTCCGGCACGGATCTAGGATTTCCGGAGATATAGTGCGGGCCAGTTTCTGATAATAAGGCACTTTGACTGATTCCATGCCCATTTATTGAAATGGGCATGGAATCATAAAAACAGGAATGACATCAGTAAAATAGGCTAAACAAAATATTTTTTGACTAAAAGGGCACTTTAACATTATTTTTCGAGGTGGCAGTTGCCCCGTCTGACCCCCCCTCCCACCCGCTAGCTACGTCCCGTTCGCAACTCTAGCGCATTCATAACGCGGTAAAATTAAAAAGGTATAGGGGCCACGTGCCCCCAGGCACGCCTATGGGTGCCCTGTAATTAACAGATTGCTTTTTAATTTCACGCGGTATTTGTGCTTGCAGGGATCGACGTTGGCGCTTCAATATATGCGATATCAAACTTCGTCAACCGTGACAGACTTCCAACACAATCACAGATCATTAACTCGAGGAACTCCGTGCGATGTCGCCTCGGTTTGTGCCGCCAACATTCTGCTCGGTAGGCGGCAGCACGTCACGTCAACCTTGTCAAAACAGAAACACCTCGTTGCCACAGGAACTGTCTCATACAAGGTTATGTTTGCTACATCGTTTATGTTGTATCACACCGCAACACATCATTTTTTTAAATTCTGTATAATCATAACGTAATCAACAACACATCGTATTGGTTCATAGTTGAAACGCTTGACGCTGAAATTCAGACAGGAATCCTGCCTGAATTTTAGGATCCGATCCGTCGACAAGACATCACGTCAATATTTAACTAGGATGGTGGGATAAGTGGGAGCCATTGATCCATATTTGTCTTAAAATTAAACGGTTTCTACTGGTTTCAAATAAAGATGTATGAACGCATGATGATTTACCATTATTGGGATGCGTCTGTATGTGACTGCACCATAACAAGCTCTGGAAATATTTCAATTTTTATCCAGGACACAGCGGCGAAGTTTATACAGATGGTTTATGAAAGTCTACTGATAATGCTGGACTATGCTGTTTCACCAAGCGTTTTATATTTGTTTAGTATTTTAGTAACTTTTACATTGTGTGCACTTGTCCATTGAACTGCACTTGTGTTGCGATATTGCTGCTCGACCAGGCGTGACGTTGGCAACAAGGATATTGAACAACCATTCCTACAGCATGATCACATACAATAGGACTGAATTACTGCTGTTTATATATGCCTCTGTGACCCAACTTTACCCAGCACTGGACAATTGTGTTGCATCATGTGAACGCTTGAATCATCGTCGTCGGACTCGTAGAGGCTGTAGGGCTGGCACGTCCAAGAAAAGACTTATTGCTGTACTAACTAATCCTCGACCCCAGCCCCTGTTTACTGTGAGACGCAACGATTTACTCAGACTTAGCGGCCCCCGCGTCTATAGACATCCAGATGTCGCTTGCTAGTGCTCTGACGTTGCTCCAACTTTTGTTGACCAGCTGTAGGTCGCGGTCGATTGTTTGGCACCAGTTCATTCTTGGTCGTTCCCTCTTTCTCTGGCCAGCTGGTATACACCAAAGCGCTTATTGGGCAGGTCTAATAGGTGGGAACCTTGTGACATGGCCGAACCAGCTCATTCGTCTTCTGCATATAGTAGATGATGCCAGACGTTGTCCTGATCGTATCCGGATATATATGTATATTCGTCACATGGTCGCTCCAGTGTATGCCCAAGATCTTTCGCAGGCATTTATTGTCGAAAGCATCAATTGTGTTTTCTTGGCTTGTTTTTAGTTGCCATGTTTCACATCCATATAGGAGGGTTGGTATAACGTTTGAGTTATAAAAGCGGAGTTTAGATTTCAAGGTAAATTTCTTGTTGTTCCATTTTTTGTCAGCTGGTTCAAGGCTGCTGACGCTTTGCCCACTCTGCAGTTTAGATCATGATCGATGATTCCTTGGTTGTTGATGGAGCTGCCGAGGTAGGAGAAGTTTTGTACTGTTTCTACTTTTTTTTCTGGTTGATCAAAACATCACGCAAAGGCTGCCTAAAATAAATTATTGCAGTGGACATTCACACATATCCACGTGTAACTAACTGTGCGAAACCTACAATAACTGCATGTCTACTAAATACCCGGTCCGTGAAATCTAAAGTGGATCAACTTGTCAAGTTGATCGATGACAACGAACTTGATATTCTAGCACTGACAGAAACTTAGCTGAGCCCGGGTGATGCTCGTCGGACAGAAATAAACGCGTTGTCACCAAAGGGCTACAAATTCGACCACAAACCGCATAGGGACAGAACTGGAGGAGGTGTTGGTGTCATCTACCGTGCATCTTTCGAAATGAGGCAACATGCCACAAAAAATATACAGATCATTTGAAGTGATGTGTCTTCAGCTGATGTATAGATCATACTGTTTCCGGGTATGTGTTATCTATAGTCCTCCACCGTCTGCCCGTAATGGTCTCAGCGCATCGATGTTCATGGATGAATTCTTTAACTTTCTGCAGTGTTTCTGTATGGGCCATGACAACTGTCGGAGATTTCAACATACACGTTGATTTGTTGTATGATACAAAGACTGTACACGTTCACAACATCCTAGAAACTACACAACATTGTGCAAACATTGATGCACACTCAGGTGGACCCGCCATTGTCAACGCATGCCTCTCCAGAAGCTCTGGCAGAAGGTTTCCGAAATTACTTTCAAGAGAAAACTGCAAGCATTCGCTATGCACTGTATCGCCGAGCGGGAGCACAGCGTGATGCCCAGATCACTATTTATGAACATGATGGAAGTCATCCGTTGGACAGGCTGTCGCCAGCCTCTGAGGATGAGGTCAGAAACATAATTACATCATCCGCACCTCGATCCTGCGCTCTCGATTCTCTGCCGACGTGGATGTTGAAGAATTGCCTTGACGCACTTGTCCCTGTCATTACCAGGATTGTGAGCATCTCGCTGGCCACATGACATATGTCAGCTAGCTTGAAAGCGGCACTTGTGACTCCGCTTCTTAAGAAGCCGTCCCTGGATATCGAATATCTAAGCCTAACTTGAATACATTGTCATCGACATCGTAACTAGGTAAGGCACGGTGTGTCACTGTGTGTTAACAAATATAACTAACTATAACCTAAACAATCTGGTGTAAATTGTACACAGAAAAGTCTTTTCAAAGACTACATAAAACTACTTTGAACATAAATAAATTCTGATATGGCACCTTGCAAGCGGCAACTCAGGGCAAAACGACACCTAGTTTGCAACGACTGCCAGAGCTGGGTGGATTTTGCGTTGTCTGGCTGTCCAAAATCATGGGCAGAGACCAAAGATGACGGATTCACCTTTCGGTGTATGGGGTGTTTGAGGGTGGAATGTCTGATGAAGGAGGTGTGTAAGTTGACGGATATAGTGAAGGAGATGGAGGCGAGACTCAACATAGAAATAGATGGAGCAGAGAGGGATGACGCGGAGAGAGTTGAGAATTCTACAACACAGAAGGAGCAGAGTTGTGACACGGAGACTGAAGAAAGGAGACTGAGAGGAAGGAAGGTGACCGGTGTGAAGGAACAAGACATTGAGAAAACAGAGGGACGGAGGAAACGGGCCAGTGGGGATAGATCAGCAGGTAGTCAGACTGTAGAGAACGAGGAGAGACACGACAGTGATACAGGTGGTGAAGAGGTAGATACCACAGAGGCAGTTGGTAAGACTGTGAGACAGAAGACTGATGGAAGAAGACAGAGTGTTCAGCAAAAAACAGAAAACATGACAGGCGTGAAGGTGACAGGGGAGAAAGTGACCGTAGTGAAGGAGGTAGCCGGGGAAAAGGGACGGGAGAGGAGAGAAGAAAATGTGATGGGAGGAAAGAAGAAGGGACGAAAGGAAGTGAGAGTAAATGTGCTAGAAGAGAAGATGACAGGAGGAAAGGGGACAAGAGAAAACACGACAGGAAAGAAGGGAATGGAAGAGAATGTGACAGGAGAGAAGACGACAAGAGGAAAAGACAACAACCAGACATATGCAAACCGGAGGAGCTACTCCGAGGCAGTGATTGAGGGGGCAAAGAGAAAAGAGAGAGTGTTTATGGGCGATTCAATTCTGAGAAAAACAGACAAGACTATATGCGAGGGGAAGGACGTTGTTGTATGTCTACCGGGGGCTAGGATAGAGCATGTGACCGAAAGGGTAGAGAAGGTATTGGGGCATGGCAAGGGAGGGTCTATACTAGTACACGTTGGGACAAACAATGCAGACAAGGAGGGAACAACTGGTATAGTTCAGAAGTACAGACATCTAGTGAGGAAGCTAAAGAAGACAAGAGTGGAACAGGTTATTCTCTCAGGAATTTTGCCAGTAATGGGAGGAAGGGGGGCAAGATACAGAAACTGTAAGAGGATGGCGATCAACGCACTAGTTGAGCAGATGTGTGAGGAAGAGGGCGTGGGATTCATAGATTTATGGGGGTACTTTGTTGGGAGAGAAGATATGTACATGAGAGATGGCCTCCATCTAAGTGGAAAAGGGGCAGCAGTATTCTCAGAGAATCTGCTGCGATCTGTTGACAGTGGGACAGGTTGCATCTATTTAAACTAAATTCGCAGGGGGGACTCGCAGAGAAGCCTGAAACTGGAGGCATAGATAAAGGCAGCAAAAATAATTCAGCAAAGAACAGTCTGGAAAACTGTTCTGAAGCTGGGTATAAATGTGTTTGTTTAAATACAAGGAGTATAGTAAACAAAAGAAATGAACTAAACATTATGGTAGAAGATATTGACCCTCACATAATAGGTATAACCGAATCATGGGCAACCACCGATATATCAGATGCCGAATTGGGACTGACAGGATATGTAATGTTTAGGAAAGATAGAACAGGAAGAAGGGGAGGTGGAGTTATTTTATATATTAAAGAATCTATCCAGGCTTATGAAATAAAATTAGACAGAGAAGCAGATTGCGAAGAAGCTGTTTGGTGTAACATAGTTACAGGAAACTCAACGTTAACGGTTGGATTAGTTTATCGAAGTCCAAACATAAGCATAGAAGAGAATGAAAAAATACAAAACGCTATAAGGGAAGTGAGCAAACGGGACTGTGTTATTATGGGGGATTTTAACCATGGGCATATAAAATGGAAATCTCTACAGAGTATGGATAGTGAGGACCACAAGTTTTTAGTTTTAGTACAAGATAGTTTCCTTTCTCAACATGTGCTAGAACCAACCAGGGGAGAGAATGTGTTAGACTTAGTTTTGTCCTCACAGAATGAATTAGTTGACAATGTTAAATTATGTGAGCCTCTGGGAAGTAGTGATCACAACCAGATACATTTTACCATCAAAGTAAAATCAGAAAGAAATAATAAAAAGCAGTTGAGGAGAAATTTCCACAAAGGAAGATATAAGGAAATGAGGAAATATTTAGCAAAGATAGACTGGAATAATACACTGAAGAATAAGACAGCAACAGAATGCTGGAATATCTTAAAGAATGAAATAGAGTGCATCGTAGATAAATTTGTTCCCTTCAAAAAACAAGGGAAACGGACCAGAAAGAAATACTTATCGAAAGAAGCCATTAGAAAAATTAAGTATAAACAAATGATGTGGAAGTCATATAGACGTACTGGCAATGACGAAGACTACAACATTTATAAAGAAGCACTAAACCAAGCTACAGCTGAAATTAGAAATTCAAAGAGAAGCTATGAACATAAATTAGCTTGTAATATAAAACATGACAACAAGAGTTTTTATGCGTATGTTCGAAGCAAACAGAAAGTTCAGGATAAGGTCGGCCCTCTAGAAGATAGTGCTGGAAATATAATATCAGAAGGATTCTTAATGGCTGAAGACCTAAATGAGTATTTTAGTTCAGTGTTTACCAGAGAAGACACTAGTTCACTGCCAGTACCAGAGGCTAAGTTCAAGGGGGCAGAATCAGACTATTTAAGACAGTTAATTGTAACCCCAGAAATGGTAGCTAAGAAAATTAGGGCTATGAAGGAAAATAAATCACCTGGAGTGGATGGTATTCCACCAAACTACTATTGGAAATTGTAGAACAAATTAGCATACCGCTTGCAACAGTTTTCAACTTGTCATTAGAAGAGGGAGTGGTTCCTTTAGAATGGAAAGAAGCAAACATTATACCGTTATTTAAAAAAGGTTCGAGAAACAAGTCAAATAATTATAGACCAGTTAGTTTAACATCGGTGATTTGTAAATTATTAGAAAGACTAATTAAAGATCACATGGTGGATTTTCTTGTTAAACATAACTTGATAAACCCATCTCAACATGGGTTTCTAAAAGCGAGGTCATGCTTAACAAATATGTTATGTTTTTTGGAAGATATCACTAAGTGGGTAGATGATGGATCACCAGTAGATATCATCTACTTAGATTTTCAAAAAGCTTTCGACAAAGTGCCACATCAGAGATTACTGCTTAAACTAAAGCCCATGGCATAGGAAATGGTATAATTAACTGGATAGAAAAATGGCTGATTGACAGAAGACAACGGGTAGTTGTTGATGGGGAGGCTTCAAACTGGAAATCAGTTTTGAGTGGGGTTCCACAGGGATCAGTACTGGGACCTATATTATTCTTAATATATATAAACGATTTGGACGATGATATAGCTAGCAAGGTGTTGAAATTTGCAGATGATACAAAAGTGTTTAGAAGGATTGAAAGTGATGGTGATAGACAGCATTTACAAGATGATCTTGACAGGTTGATCAAATGGTCTGAAAAGTGGCAAATGTTGTTCAATTTTGGGAAATGTAAATGCCTCCACACAGGACATGGGAACGAATATGTAGAATATACAATGGGGGGAACTGTACTAAGTACTACTGTAAAAGAAAAAGACTTAGGGCTGACAATTAGTGCTGACATGAAGGTTTCAGAGCAGTGTGGAATTGCAGCTTCAAAGGGAAATCAAATCCTTGGATTGATTAGGCGAAATATAGCATATAAAGAAAAAGAACTAATAATACCGCTGTACAAAACAATAGTTAGGCCTCATTTAGAATATTGTATACAAGCGTGGAGGCCATACCGCAAGAAGGACATAGATATGCTAGAAAGAGTACAGAGGAGAGCGACTAAAATGATACCAAAACTGAGGGATCTTAGTTATGAAAAACGCCTAAAAGAATGTGGTTTAACAACACTAGAGACCAGGAGATTGAGAGGAGATCAGATAGAAGTGTTTAAAATATTGAATGGTTATGAAAATATTGATAGAAATATGTTTTTTTCAGTTAAGAAAGATAGAAAGACTAGAGGACATGAAGTTACATTAGTAAAGGAGCAGTGTAGATTAGACGTGAGAAAGTTCTCATTTTCACAAAGGACTGTGAATGAATGGAACAGATTATCTGATGATTGTGTGGGTGCTAGTAGTGTGAATATGTTTAAAAATAAAATCGACACATACCTCAGAAGGGCTGGATATATGTAGATAAAAGGGTTGGACTCTAGATAAGCCAAAGGGCTTCCTTGTCCACCTGCCATCTAGAGTTAATTCTCTGGATGGCAATCTTGTTAAATCTTGTTAAATCTTGTCTTACAAGTTACCGACCGATATCAATCTCAGTTTCGTGTCTAAAGTAATTGAGAAGGTGGTGTCGTCACGTTTGACACGTCACATGCCACAGAACAACCTATTTGAGGTGAATCAGTCAGTATACAGAAAGGGCCACTGTACAGAGACTGCACTGCTGATAATCAGTCCTCCTTGACTTGTTTGCTGTCCTTGACACGATTGACCACCAGGTGCTTGTGTCACGTCTGTCTAAGAAGATCGGCCTTTCGGGCACATCACTAAACTGGTTGACCTCGTATCTTGAAAACAGAAAACAAGCTATTAAGATTGCAGAAGCCATCTCGAACGTGTCCATGCTTGCATGTGGTGACCCCAAGGGTCAGTCTTGGGACCGTCACAGTTCACCATATAGACGGCTGGTGAACTGGATTGAAAAATCCGACAACATGGCTTGGATTTTCATATGTACGCTGACGATACGCAGCTCTACACAACATTCAAAATCCCTAAAACACACGTTGCCATATCTCAGCTATAAACATGCATTGCTGACATCAACGGTTGGATGACAGCAAACAAACTTCAACTAAATGGTGACAAAACTGAAGTTCTGTTCACGGGATCAGAGGCGCTGCGCAGAAAGATACTTAAAAACAACAAAGATCGACGTTGGGGACGCCAAATGACCCCTAGTACATGTGTCAGAAATCTTGGGATCACGTTCGATGCTGGACTTACAATGGATCAACAAGTCAGTGCCATCTGTAGATCTTCTGGTCTGCAAATCCGAAATGTAGGTAAATCTTTAAATGTCTTACGCAAGGATCTGCCGAACAAATCATCCATTCATTTATGACGTCCAGACTGGATGGTTGTAATTCGCTGCTGTTCGGAATTAACAAGTGTCAGTTACGTAGACTGCAGTGCATTCAGAAAAAGACTGCTCGTCTAATCATACGAACAAGCACGGCACGTAGCACCAGTCCTGAAATATATACATTGGCTTCCCATCCAAGAAAGAATTACGTTTAAAATTATCCTGATCACCTTCAAGGCACTCCACGGACTTGCACCGCAATACATTTCCGAGCTTCTTGTTGAATATCAGCCCACACGCTCCCTCCGATCATATTCTGCTGGTCTGCTGAAAGTACCAACCACACCCCTCAAGTCTTTCGGAGACTGTGCGTTCTCCAAAACGGCCCCTGTACTTTGAAACAATCTGCCACAGTCATTCAGACAGTGTGACACTATTGCGTCGTTTAAGACGGCGCTAAAGGTACTCCTTTTTAAAAATCGCATTCACTACCTAAATGAGTGATATACAATTGTGAACTTTTTTGTAAAGCGCTTAGAACAGAACTAAGGACTGGATACAGCGCTATATAATACTTTATTATTTATATCATTATTATAAAAATACATGTTCTGTGTAAACCTGAGTGGATATTAGATTATAGGTATTATCTTTATTATCTGGTTTTGTATTGTTAAAATAATTATGTGAAAGGGTGGGGTCGACAGTAAACGAACCTGGGTCTGCGCGACGATACTGACGTCGCGAAGATAGCGAATCATCGTTCAGCTATGCGGTTGTTATATAGTAACGATGATCGAACGTAGGTTGCAATATGGTTGTCACGGATAATATTCATGGGTGTATAAGTTGCTAAGAGTTAGAATCCTTTTCTTGATGGGATTGTTTTATGAAGACATATTGAATATTTTGTTCTGATATATATATATACGTTAGATATATATATGTATATATATATATATATATATATAGGTATATGATTATGTTTTGTGTTATTGAAATAACATATACTATGAAGGATGTATAGTACACATCATCGAGTAGGAATATGTTATTATTGTAATTAACATTGATTGTAATGTCGGGTCGGTATACACTTTTGTGCGTAAATCCGAGTGACCTGTAGTGCGAATAAGCGGTTTCAGTGTCAAGAGTGAATTCCCGCGAGACGAGGGACATTCCCTACAACCAAGCGGAGTCAACATCGGAGGGCTACCGATGGCCAGAGCAGATTCGTGATGACGTCCGTGATGAGCTGTGATGTCGTTGATCTCGAACATTCATTCGACACATATTTACCGTACGATGGCCACGATGATAGCAGTTCTACGACATGTCACTACTGTAATCATATAAGATTGCGTTAGCTTGTCTTGTTAGTTTGTATGAAACATGATGGAAGAAATTATTCTACTACTTGTGTATATGAGAGGTGACTTAGAAGAGATATTTATATGGTTTTGTCGTTCCAATGATAAGATTGTGCAGGAGGCTGACGAGTCTCCCTCTGGAAATTTATGAATATTTTTTTTTTTATTCGGTGGGGGTGAATACACTTTTAAAACCTGTACAGTGCATATATTTTTTATGACGTTTTATACTAACTCTGAACCCGAATATATACACAAGTTCGCTTTACCTGGCGGATCTTGACAGTAGCCATATGACTTGTCGCCTACGAAGTTTCGCGCTAAAAAAAAACCTGCAATCAGTGGTTTGCCTCCACTTATTACGTATTGGGTAGCCCCAATGCCATGTGACTTTACCGCGCCATCGGTGACAATGCACAGTTGGTCATTAGATTGTGGAAGGACCACTGAGCGATTATACCAATTTGTTCTTGGCTTGACTGAATGCTTCGTGTAGTTCGTCTGACCACTCAATACGATCTTGGGATTCGCGTCCAGCTACGACGTCTTCGAGAAGTGACAGGATACGGACGCATCCTGGTACTACTCTTGACAACACCTTTTATGCGCCAAGAAAGGACCTCATGCCTCTACCCTGTCCGGGGGGAATATGATGAGAGTGTAACGATGCGGTGAGAGCTAACCCTAATCGTGCCGAGGCACCAGGTCCACCCCAGTATCGTAGCGGTTCTTGGGCAGATGACCGTCTTCGATGCTGTTAAGTTCAAGTCACGCTTATCTAGGGCTTGAAGGACCCTTCTCCAGTTGTGAAGATGTTCATACGGTGTGTCACCTCCGCAGTATAAATCATCAACAATCTTTGCTACAATTCTTTCTTCGAGTAGGTCACCTAACACGCGGCACACGAGTTCTTCAAGGGCAGTTTCTGATCATGGCATGCCCATGGAAAATCTTGCATACACACGGACTCCACGAAATGGTGTCGCAACACCACAGTAATTCATGGATTGACGAGACAATGGGACCTGGTGAAAGGCATTTGTAAGATCCGTGACAACAATGTACTTCCATTTGGCAATGTTGCGAAGTGTAGAATCTTCGTCCGGAATAAGGGATGGTTGTAGTTTGCTCTATCTTCCCAAGTCAGCGAATGCAGTGACTAGTCTGAAACATCCAGCGTTTTCTTGACCAGGAATTACGAATTCCGGTACTCAGCAGTGGTGCCAATATCTTCTGGTTTGACGAACACTTCTTTTCTTTCGGGGTCATCGAATTTCTGGTGTAGCTCGTCTAGTTTGTCCCGTGGGGGTTGGACGGGACCCATATTGACGACAGCTTGGAATAGCCCTGCAGCACCATTGTAGCCTTGGAATGCTGGGTCGAAGACGTTGTCATATTCCTCCAGCAGGGACCTGAACTATTCCCTTTCAGCGTCATCTAAAACACTATCAGGATCAACGCGAACGGTCGCAAAGTGAGACGAAGTAGTTGATGGTGCATTCTGGGAAGCAACTTTGACACTGACGCTCTCTGATTCACTTCCCGTGATGGCAGCTACGGCAACCGGGCGTATCTGACAGAACTGTTCATTCTTTTTCAAGAGTCTCGGCTTATTGGTCAGGTTTGGGATGCGGATCTTCCCAGCTACACTCGAGATGGTACTAGGAGGTGGCCATAGTTGTGATGGCTTCTCGTGTTTCAAAATAGGTGAATCGACACGAGGTTCTAGCGCAATTGACTCATCGAGTGATGTCAAGTCATTAGGCACAGTCACTTCGACATATTCGTCCGGCCAGATCGTCGTTCTCTCAGCAGGAGCCCTCAGTACACACGCGCATCGAACGGTGGAATGATTCAGTACATTACCATTCGAGCCGTACAGGTACACGATGCCATCACCTAGGATGACCTGTCGTTTGGCAGGACGGACGGTCAAATCATTCTTCCATGAAAGGTGTGCCTCCCAATGCGTCTCGCCAACCACGTTAAGAGGAGACAACCCGTCAGCTTGGTGGGCAGATTGAGAAGTGCACTTGGCTTCCAACCCATGGCTGTCGATTCTCTCACCCTGTTTCTTGTGCGCCACTGCCTAATCCTCACCGCATGGTGGTTGTGGAATGTATCCACGTAAGGAGACTAACACACTTGGACGCCTAACGTGTGAGATGGAATGGGGTCAGTTTGATCTTATGTAACCTCCTCTTCTGTAGTGGGGCCAAACTTCGGCTCATGAGCTTCTAGATCTTCCATAATTTTTCCGATGAGGCATGCCCTTGTCAGATACCTGCGATCTTGATCAGGTAATTATTTGCAAGCACTCGGGAAGTGCTGGTCAGCTTTGCCTGCTTCTTTGCATACAGGGCACGACCTGTCTAATCGCTTACTTCCCGGTCTCAGACAGAATCTGGTCCCCGGTTATTTCTTGGTCAATCAATCGCAACCATGTCAGTACAATTAAATTCTCCATCATCCGAGGCATTTCTTCATTGTCGGTGGTTAATTCGCCGTGGTGAGTAATACTACCGTCGCGTTTCAATAAGTTTTCTTCCACGAACGCAACCAAGCGTTGGCACAAGTCCGCAGGCTTATCTTCCGCCTGCCGTCGAATGACAGCAGACTCGAGAAAATGTGCCCTCGTCGAATGGAAGCCATATTGAAGCCGTATGCTTTGTTGTTGTTGATCGGAGTTGCGTTGCAAACGATGGTGTTACGTGATAACACCGGATAATAGTTCGCAATATTGCCCAACATCAGCTCTAGAATGTTCACTTTTTGGGCCGCCGTGCGCCAACGTTCTGTACGGATTGGTGCAACATGATCGAATCCACGAAGAGGAGCAGTTTTTGACTTGATCGCCCAGCTTATTCCATCGACGAGGAATGGGGAGAAATCCTGATCGAGGGAAAGTGTATACACAATGTTCTGCTTCCAATTCTCAAAGCTATTGACAGTTTCATTTTTTCCCAAGCACCATGGCATGGGCGCTCTGTAAGTGCTAGCCATGGTGTATGTGTTAATAATGTCACTCATCTTAACCGCTGTGGATTGTTCAATGTCCGATATGTGCAAGTGCTCGCCCGTTGTCTAACACATAAATCTAGAATAGCGAACGGTGATGGTCGACCTGATAATCTTAGATTGAAAGCATAGTTCGCTTCCCGACGCTGCCAACACTTAAATGTGGAGAGATTATACCATAGGTATCCTAGATAAGGGGTGAACTACAGCGGTTGGGTAGAAAGACTTCATAGATCCACCTTCCTCTGGAACATACAACACGCATGAGATCGAGCGATAATAAAATATACTCTGCCAGAGCGAGGCTCATAAATATCGACTGGTGACAGCGCTTCTGTTAGAGGGCGCTAGCGTAACATAACTAACATATAAGCCGCTAGATGTCGGCACACATGCTGGCGCTCTGTCGGTCACCTCGCTTCATTCGTACTACGCTCTCCGGCATACATTCGCAACTAGTCTTGTGCCGCCATCGAGAGGTCGGTGTCGATGACGAAACCCCGGTGTCGCCACAAGATAACCGCAGATTTCGATATGTGTTATCGGTATCGGTGCGCAAATGCTAGAAGATCTTATGACAATGACATGCGATTTGGTCCCATTGAGAATAAGCCCATTGTCGCTGAGCCTAACGTTCACGTTTCGGATACAGGCAATATGCATATGCAACGAATGTAAATAATTCGATGTCTGCGTAAAGGATATGGGAGGGGTGTTTCTCGAAACGAACGTATGGCTTACTTTAGGGGGGTGTTTAAGCCAGTGCTACGAAGGGTGACAAAGAGGAGGGGATCTAAAATAACCCAACTGTAGTGTGACGTACATTTTGGACGACCAGTAATAACGTGAGAAAAGTGATATCCTAATTTCAGGTTGTCCCACCATCTACACGGTGATTCTCCACACTTCTGTACGCACAATATTAAACTACTCTAGCTAGTACTATAATAACCTTTTGCAGTCTGCACATAGTATCTTTTCCCTTATGTTTAGTATGTTGCAATTTGATATAATAGCACCCATGGTGTTTGGTGCGTAACTAACGTTTGACAGTAATGCTCACCTGTAGCATATGTGTGCCAAATTTCAATCGGTAATTTTCACATATACCTGGCTGTTCACAATCGACGGCATAAACTGGTTTTTGCTATATTTTGTTAACAGCAGGAATCCTTGTTTAATGCGAAAACGTTGTACTCCTACTCCGTAGTCAGTGCACTCATACAGAAAAGGGTTACATGACGCTAACAAGCTTCACTATAAGACAATTATATTTGGAGTTACCTGGGTTATGCACTGAAAGACACGAACACCATTTATGTAACGTGTAGAACTGATAGAGGGAGTAGCGCTCCTAATGATAATGTGTACACACTGGCACACAAACCGGTTTTCAAAGGATGTTAGTCATCATTTCTCGCATGTCCCACGTCTGGTAAAACAGATAAGTGGTCGTCAGTTCTTTGCGGTAAATAGTTTCATTGTCCACGAAAGGAACTGTCACAAAGCAGACTGGAAGGCGCCGTATTTTGACAGATTGCCAAAATGTGGTAAGTGTACGTGAAAGCAGTTACATAGAATTGCAGGGAATGCTCGTTGCCCCTCGGGGGTTTTCCACTTCAGGAACCCGTAATCTTGCATATTTGATCTCTCTCATCTAAATTCCACACAGTGATAAAAAGCGGAACATTGTCTACATAAACGTAGTACGAGTGATTGTGAAACGCTATATATAACACATGCCCTTCATAACAGTTTCGTTCTGCCTTAAAAAAAACAATATTTTTAATTGGTACATGCCGTGTTTGAGGAATGTGCCCAGATTTAAATAATTTATCGTCGATAACAACAGCATACGTAACGGGCCGAAACAGGTTCGTGAGGTAAGAGAACAATAACAATCTTTCGGTAGGAACTACAACCTTTATTAAGTAATCAAGACACACGATGGGATAACTAACTATAATTAATACCAAACACAAACACAACCCGACCAGGTCCTCGGCTCTCTATTGGGCCCGTCGCATCTCCCTAAAACATACATTGAGTGAGATCCCGCGTGGGACACATCACACAGATGCGTCGTAGGTCCTACAGTAGTCAACATCGATAGATCGACTATAACGTATGTTAAGAGACACCAGATGGCACTACTGCTACATACTGTGCAGGCTGGGTTTGGTCACTTTTACCAACTTCCCTTCAGCCCTCAAGAACATGCGCACACCGTAGACATAATCAAGAGACAATGGACATATATTATCTGTTCCACGTTATCTCCGCTAACTTATCTTACATATGCTACTAAAAATGACATCAATTTGTAGCTTCCTGTAAACAACCTGGCTAATTTCATAACCGACTTCAAACTTAGCACACATTAGCAATGTTGCCGTTGGCAATTCACCTCAACTGGGCTAAGATTATACGTGCCATACCTTACAACTCGGTTATTGCGTACACTCTACAGGGAGGCCAACTCCGTCCCGGTTTCCTACAGATAAAGTTCATAATGTCACTAACTAAATACTGCTGCCATCACGTGATATCACAAACAATACAAATAGCAAAGTCCCTTTCTCGTGCGTGTAAATAAAAGTAACTAGACGTACCCGTGGTGCAACGATACACACGACTGCTCAATATCAGTACAATCAGCATAATGTATATATTATGCGGTAATTCCTGCAACGTCACTCCATATACTTTCGGCGAAGCCGACCTGGTATGATTTGCATCAATTACTCATCGATCCAACAGTCACGATGTCGGTTACATAATGCACAGTCACATAATTAGTGTACACTTACTAACATAATAAGCGTACTCAGATAGCTACATATTACTGTCATTAACCATATATGGCATATTTGGTTTACGTTACACGAGCGGTAATAAGGAACGCAGTGAAATTACTCAAATTAACGAACATTTTGTCAAATTATAATACAGATCTACGACTATAGTGTGTGCACAAGATGAATTGTAACATCACCTTTTGGTACGTACTCTGGATCATCCCTGTTATGTCACGGATTCTTTAGTTGACGGATACTTTCACCAACGTATCTCGTGGTGTAATCTTATCGCACCGCCCAAAAGGAGTGTCACACTGAAATTAAGCTACCCTAAAAAAGGGCGCCCTAGTACATGATGCGAAGTGACAGAGTAGGGTATAACCGTGCTGCAGTGAGCACCTGGTTACACATATATCAGCGACAGTACGATTTATTGCGCCATATACATGCTAAATGCTATATTCACTCTGAACTTTTTCGTATTTACTGCACTGTGTATTAGTGGAAATATGGGGTAATACGTATCCTACAGATAATTTATCATAATGTACAGGAAACATACAATGCACGCTATTATACCCATCCGCAAGAGTGCCAGACTCAATCGAATGGACCTTGGTTCTAATTGGTTGTAAACGAGTACGGGGAATGTTGTCTCAGAATTTACGGACTTCCGTCATTGGAAGTGACTCTGCCAATGCCGGTCCCAAGCCCGGATGTGAAAAGAAGAGGGTTGGGCAAAGGGCTAACAATCCTGACCCGAAAAAAACCCAGATTGTTATGAAACCATCGATCAAAGGAACTGTATTGAACTTGGGAAAGGGGCGCCTTCCATGGAGAGTATGACGCTATGCAGTGAAAGCCGAAAGTAAGCTCCATCGCCATTGCCTTTTTTATATTAAAGACAATTTCAAAAATCGGAACATGGAACGTGAGAACCATGTACGAAGCAAACAAAGCAGCCCAAATAGCAAGGAAACGACGTGCCTACAACATCACATTATTAGGTGTATGCGAAACAAGGTGGACACAGTCAGGACAAGTCAGACTGAACACGGTGGTCAATTCGCCGTGGTGAGTAATACTACCGTCGCGTTTCAATAAGTTGTCTTCCATGAACGCAACCAGGTGTTGGTACAAGTCCTCCGGCTACTCTTCCGCCTGCAGTCGAATGACAGCAAAGTCGAGAAAATGTGCCCCCCGTCGAATGGAAGCCATAGTGAAGCCGTACGCTTTGTCATATGTTGTTGATCGAAGTTGCGTTGCGAACGATGGTGTTACGTGATAGCACCGGACAATAGTCCGCAATCTGGCCCAACATGAACTCAAGAATGTTCACTTTTTGGGCCGCCGTGCGCCGACGTTCTGTACGGATGGGTGCAACATCATATGCCAGTAAGAGGAGCAGTTTTTGACTTTTTCCCCCAGCTTATTCCATCGACGAGGAATGGGGACAAATCCTGATCGAGTGAAACAGTATACACAATGTTGCGCTTCCAATTCTCAAACCTAATGACAGTTACATTTTTTCCCAAGCACCATGGCTTGGGCGCTCTGTAAGTGCTAACATAACTAACATATAAGCCGCTAGATGTCGGCACACATGCTGGCGCTCTGCCGGACAGCTCGCTTCATTCGTAGAACCACCCTAGCCGCCGAATGATGGACCATCTCAAGGAGGTGGAGCAAACGGTCTGACGCTCCGTACAACATCGCATTTCCGAAGTCGATTGTCGACGTCACCAGCGAATGCACTAGACACTCAGTTGTTCCGGTCGTTAGAGTGTCACTTATCCGCGAAATTCTGTACAGGTGGTACTACGCATTCCGGCATGCATTCGCAACTAGTCTTGTGCCGCCATCGTGAGATCTTTGACGACGGCAGATGTCGCCACAAGATAACCGCAGATTTCGATATGTGTTATTGGTATCGGTGCGCAAATGCTAGAAGATCTTATGACAATGACATGCGATTTGGTCCCATTGAGTATGAACCCATTGTCGCTGAGCCTGACGTTCACGTCTCGGATACAGGCCTCCATACGCGCGAGCGCATCTGCGTGTTCCGTTGGTGGGAAGTCGAGGTACAGCTGCGTGTCGTCAGCATAAAGATGATGTTATATACCGTGTTGTTATACAAGTTTCGCTAGTAGCGCAATGTACACATTAAAGAGTATTGGTCCGAGGACCGACCCATGTGGAACACCGGTCTTTATGACACTTCTCTCCGAGATTTCTTTCTTGACGCGCACCACTAACTTTCGGCACTGCAGTTAGGACGTAAATGTAATAACTATGAAGTGCTGTCTCATGCATGTGGATTTAAAATCAATATGCATATGCAACGAATGTAAATAATTCGAAGTCTGCGTAAAGGATATGGGAGGGGTGTTTCTCGAAACGAACGTATGGCTTACTTTAGGGGGGTGTATAAGCCAGTGCCACGAAGGGTGACAAAGAGGAGGGGATCTAAAAAATCCCAACTGTTGTGTGACGTACATTTTGATGGCCCGTAGTGACGTGATAAAAATTATATCATAATTTCAGGTTGTGCCACCATCTACTCGGTAATTATCCACACTTCTGTATATATAATATTAAAATACCCTAGCTAGTACTATAATAACCTTTCGCAGTCTGCACATAGTATGTTTTCCCTTATGTTTAGTATGTTACAAGTTTATACAATAGCACCCATGGTGTTTGGTGCGTAACTATCGTTTGACAATATGCTCACCTGTACCAAATGTGTGCCAAATTTCAATTGGTAATTTTCACATATACCTGGCTGTTCACAATCTATGGCAGAAACTGGTTTTAGGTATATTTTGTGAACAGCAGGAATCCTTGTTTAATGCGAAAACATTGTATTCCTACTCCGTAGTCAGTGGACTCATACAGAGAAGGGTTACATGACGCTAACAAGCTTCACTGTAAGCCAATTATATTTGGAGTTACCTGGGTAATGCACTGAAAGACACGAACACCATTTATGTAACCTGTAGAACTGATTTAGGGAGTAGCGCTCCTAATGATAACGTGTACACACTGGCACACAAACCGGTTTTCATAGGATGTTAGTCATCATTTCTCGCATGTCCCACGTCTGGTAAAACACATAAGTGGTCGTCAGTTCTTTGCGGTAAATAGTTTCATTGTCCATGAAAGGAACTGTCACAAAGCACACTGGAAGGCGCCGTATTCTGACAGATCGCCAAGATGTGATAAGTGTACGTCAAGGCAGTTACATAGAACTGCAGGGAATGCTGGTTGCCCCTCGGGGGTTTTCCACTTCAGGAACCCGTAATCTTGCATATTTGATCTCTCTCATCTAAATTCCACACAGTGATAAAAAGCGGAACATTGTCTACATAAACGTAGTACGAGTGATTGTGAAACGCTATTTAACATATGCCCTTCTTAACAGTTTCGTTCTGCCTGAAAAAAAACCTAATATTTTGAACTGGTACATGCCGTGTTTGAGGAATGTGCCCAGATTTAAATAATTTATCGTCGATAACAACAGCATATGTAACGGGCCGAAACAGGTTCGTGATGTTAGAGAACAATAACAATCTTTCGGTAGGAACTACAACCTTTATTAAGTAATCAAGACACACGATGGGATAACTAACTATAATTAATACCAAACACAAACACAACCCGACCAGGTCCTCGGCTCTCTATTGGGCCCGTCGCATCTCCCTAAAACATACATTGAGTGAGATCCCGCGTGGGACATATCACACAGATGCATCGTAGGTCCTACAGTAGTCAACATAGATAGATCGACTATAACGTATTTTAAGAGACACCAGATGGCACTACTGCTACATACTGTGCAGGCTGGGTTTGGTCACTTTTACCAACTTCCCTTCAGCCCTCAAGAACATGCGCACACCGTAGACATAATTAAGAGACAATGGACATATATTATCTGTTCCACGTTTTCTCCGCTAACTTATCTTACATATGCTACTAAAAATGACATCAATTTGTAGCTTCCTGTAAACAACCTGGCTAATTTCATAACCGACTTCAAACTTAGCACACATTAGCAATGTTGCCGTTGGCAATTCACATCAACTGGGCTAAGATTATACGTGCCATACCTTACAACTCGGTTATTGCGTACACTCTACAGGGAGGCCAACTCCGTCCCGGTTTCCTACAGATAAAGTTCATAATGTCACTAACTAAATACTGCTGCCATCACGTGATATCACAAACAATACAAATAGCAAAGTCCCTTTCTCGTGCGTGTAAATAAAAGTAACTAGACGTACCCGTGGTGCAACGATACACACGACTGCTCAATATCAGTACAATCAGCATAATGTATATATTATGCGGTAATTCCTGCAACGTCACTCCATATACTTTCGGCGAAGCCGACCTGGTATGATTTGCATCAATTACTCATCGATCCAACAGTCACGATGTCGGTTACATAATGCACAGTCACATAGTTAGTGTACACTTACTAACATAATAAGCGTACTCAGATAGCTACATATTACTGTCATTAACCATATATGGCATATTTGGTTTACGTGACACGAGCGGTAATAAGGAACGCAGTGAAATTACTCAAATTAACGAACATTTAGTCGAATTATAATGCAGATCTACGACTATAGTGTGTGCACAAGATGAATGGTAGCATCACCGTTATGTACGTACTCTGGATCATCCCTGTTATGTCACGGATTCTTTAGTTGACGGATACTTTCTCGAACGTATCTCGTGGTGTAATCTTATCGCACCGCCAAAAGGGACTGTCACACTGAAATTAAGCTACCCTAAAAAGGGCGCCCAAGTACATGATGCGAAGTGACAGAGTAGGGTATAATCGTGCTGCAGTGAGCACCTGGTTACACATATATCATATATCAGCGACAGTACGATTTATTGCGCCATATACATGCTAAATGCTATATTCACTCTGAATTTTTTCGTATTTACTGCACTGTGTATTAGTGGAAATATGGGGTAATACGTATCCTACAGATCATTTATTATTATGTACAGGAAACATAAAATGCACGCTATTATACCCATCCGCAAGAGTGCCAGACTCAATCGAATGGACCTGATTGGTTGTTAACGAGCACGGGGAATGTTGTCTCAGAATTTACGGACTTCCGTCATTGGAAATGACTCTGCCAATACGGGTCCCAAGCCCGGATGTGAAAAGAAGAGGGTTGGGCAAAGGGCTAAAAATCCTGTCCCGAAAAAAACCCAGATTGTTATGAAACCATCGACCAAAGGAACTGTACTAAACTTGGGAACGGGGCGCCTTCCATGGAGGATATGACGCTATGCAGTGAAAGCCGAAAGGAAGCTCCATCGCCGATGCCTTTTTTATATTCCAAGACAATTTCAAAAATCGGAACATGGAACGTGAGATCCATGTACGAAGCAAAAAAGCAACCCAAATAGCAAGGAAACGACGTGCCTACAACATCACATTATTAGGTGTATGCGAAACAAGGTGGACACAGTGAGGACAAGTCAGACTGAACACGGGAGAAATAATATTTTACTCAGTGCGTGAAGAAGTAGATACCCATTACACTGAAGGAGTGACATTCATGTTGTCACAAGAGGCACAGAGCGTCCTCTCCATCTGGGAGGCAATGGGACCAAGGATCATCTGTGCCGCATTCAAAAGAAAGAAGAAAAGGATCAAGCTAAACATCATACAGTGTTATACACCAACAAATGACAAGGATGAAGAAACACAGGAGGACTTCGAAAACAGACTGCAAGCATTTCTCGACATGATGAAGGACAAGGACATGACGATTCTCGTGGGAGAGTTTAATACCAAGATAGGATCAACCAACAGCGGGTACGATGAAGTCATGGGCAGACATGGACTGGGGAAAGTGAACGGAAATGGCGAGATGTTGGCAGACTTATACGCATTTAACAACATGAACATTGGTGGTAGCGTATTTCCGCACAGCAGAATTCACATACCTACATGGATATCGCCAGAACACCGAACAGAAAACCAAATCGACAATATCTGTATAGACAGCAAATTCAGAAAGTCACTGCAAGACGTGCGTGTACATACAGGAGTAGACGCAGCCTCAGACCACCACCTAGTGCTGGCCAGAGAGAAGATGAAGAAGAAAGACATAAAGAGGAGCACCAGAACAAGGTACAGTGTGGACTTCCTAAAGGACAGAGTCACAAAAAGACATTCCGACTCAAAATCAGCAACAATTATGAAGTCTTACAAGACCTTCTCGAAGGAGGAAACATGGACATACACACCTAGTGACAAAAAATCAAGGAAACATGGACCACCACATGCAAAGAAGTCCTGGGAAAGAAACAATGCCAACAGAAGGAGTGGATGTCATAGATACTATCCACAAAGTGCAAGTGAGGAAGGAAAAGAAAAGCTCAATTAACAACAGCCGAACTAGAGCAGCAGCCAAGGAACAGTTTGCAGAGGCAAATACAGCGGTCAACAAAAGCGTAAAAACAGACGAGAACAACTTCATCGAAGGCCTTGACAAGGAAGTAGAGGATGTTGCAACCCAAGGGAACATGAAACAACTGAATGACACAAGAAGAAAGTTAGCAGGAAAGTACAAGTACGTAGATAGGCCAATCAAAGACAGGAACGGCAACGTACTTACCAGTGACGAAGATCAGTTGAAGAGATGGAGGTAACATTTTGATGAACTGCTGAACCGACCACCATCGCAGAACCGACCACATATCCCAACAGCTGAATAACTACTCCAGGTAAACTGCGAAAAACCAAGCAAGGCTGAGATCGTGAAAGACGTTCATCACCTGAACAGAGGGAAAGCTTCCGGCCCTGATTAAATTCCTGCCGAGGCAATCAAGGCTGACATGGAGACATCCACAGAAATGCAGCTTGATCTGATTATGAAGATAATGGATCAAGCAGAAATACCGTCTGACTGGAAAGAAGGATACCTGGTGAAACTCCCAAAGAAAGGAGACCTGCAGGAATGCAAGAATTACAGAGGGATAATGCTCGTGTCCGTGCCCGGAAAGATCCTAAATAGAATGATCTTGGACAGACTGAAAACTGCAGTGGACGCCAGACTCAGATATCACCAGGCAGACTTCCGTAAAGATAGATCATGCACTGACCGTATAGCAACACTCCGAATCATAGTTAAACAGTCAAACTCATCCATGTATATAAACTTTGTAGATTATGTGAAGGCATTTGATAGCCTCGACAGGGAGACTCTATGGAAGCTCCTGCGACACTACAGAATACCAGAGAAATTTTCTAACTCCCATACTCATATAATGAGTAAACATATAAAGATGAAATGAAGTAACTAACAGTAAATATTAAAAACAGTTCTTAAATTAACCAAATGAAAATCCATTGTTATGGGCCTTTTAGAGTTTTATAAGACTGTTTGTCTAAATAAAACACGAACCAATTGTGTTAATTAAAGCTAACAATCAAGAACTGCAGACATAGTGAGTCAATGTTTTCCCCAAAGCAATATTTTCACCGACAGCTTATGTCAGGTTGTGAGGAACTGCTCGTCCTTTCTTCACGACATTGTCATCCTTGGCGAACGCATGTTTGGCCACGCGTCTTGCATTGACAGTTCGGCCCGCGGTCGGCCCATCGACACCCTCTAAGCCACGACCCAGTGGTTGGCGCCATCTAGCATCTGCACTTGTGTCGCCCCTCTATAAACAAGCAGAACATATTTCAATGATTGAATAGCGAGGTGAGGGCATTTCCAATGAACACCATTAGTTTATAATCATATACCAGTAAACAGCATAGTTAAAGCCTGAACCATTCCTTCCATAGACGTAAGACTCTCACACTCATCCTACCCTCTCAACATTCATTGTTGTCTATAGACTAATTAATAAACGTCAAATAGATCAACATTGATGCAGACACCCAGCAACACACTATCATCATTATTATCTTAAAAATTACATAACACAAATAAACAATATCAAGCGAGTTGACAAATATCACGTGTATGTTAAGACGTTTCTTTAACATCTGGAATATAGCCTACATTATAAATGAAATATTGTTTATGTTCTTTTTATGCTACTACCACAAAAGAACAAGAACAAATATTACTGTGGACTTGCTATCGCTGCCGTTGTGCGACTGTCTTTGATTGTGAATTACGACGCGAGTAGTAGTTTACTGCCGATGTAACAATTTGCTTTGCTATGGTCTAATAAGATACAGTTAAAATATTATAGACAGAACAATACGTCAGCAGAAGTGAAATAAAAACACATACAACCTACTTTTTTGACGTCTTCCCAATCGCGCGCTAAGCTTTTATAATATTGACCTGTCATGATGTTGGCGGGTTCATACTTGATAACAACTCTGGAACACTGTGAGAAGAATGCATCGATAGTGATCCCGTATGTGCGTTGTAGAGTCGTAAAAGACGAAAGATGAGTTCCTTGGTCTGCGAGAAGAAATCACGCCGCCGAACGAAGACTTTTAGGATTCTGACACGGTAACTTTCTGATAAAAAAGACTGGTGGTGAATATCAATTTGATCTCATATTGCACTCATTTCCCTCAACCCAATGCATTTCTACAAGGATCAACATAAAACCAAGACACAACATATATTGGATTTTGTTAATGATCTGCGATGTGCTCGCATACCAAAGCTTGTCAGGAAGATGCCGCTTCAGTCATACACCGATACATTCATCTATAAAGTATTGCTGTCATAAGTTTGATCTTGTTTTAAAGGTTGGGTATAATGTACTATAGCTAATATATGATACATCAAATAAATGTTCTTTCAAAAATGTCTTTTTGTTGAGTTTGAGGTATTTTAAAATGGAGGGATGATGATGGTTTTTGAAACGCTAAAAGGAAAGCGGAAAGTGCAAAGAGGTTAAACACCGCTGTAGCTAGACACATAGAGCAAAATGAATGTAGTGAACGCGCTTTTGCTGTAAGCCGCTGCGGTTTATGTGGACCTAAACAGAACGTCGCCTTATCTTTACACGTTGACTAACCATGATATTACGTGATATTAGCCTATCACATTTCATAAAACGTTCCATGATACCAAAAATATAAAAGCGAGCGAAAAATGAACAACTGTCAAACACGTTCCAAAAACGCCTTTTGAACGACTGCTAGTACCATTACGGTTCGTCGGATCAACAATATTGATGTCGTTTGAAAGTTTAAGCTTTCTGCTATTCAAACATATAAATGGTTTCCTGATAATCATTCTAAAATTAACTAAAACGGACCTACAACCGGGCCCGTTCCGGTGTCTTAGACACTGCGAACGATGTTGTTTCGTCGACACAGTTCACCAATCTACCGATTGAGGCACCACTATCTGATTTCATGGTATAAGCTCCACCCACTTTCAAACGGCTGCTAAAATGACATACGAAGTAGGCGTGACGTCACAATCACGTATATCAACCAACCAACGCAACGAATTTAGACCCGTTGGTGGCGTACGTTATTGTGACGTCACGCCGTAGATATATCGGTTTCGCTGCGATCAAAGCACATCAATTTCGCCGCGGTTTAAAAGTGGGTGGAGCTTATAACATGAAATCAAAAATTAAAGTGCGCGTCTGAACCTATGCAAATGGGGAAAACAGCGCCGCAATCGGAAGATTGTGTGTACTACCCGCCGAACATCGTTCGGAACCGTACAGAACACCGAAAACGGCGATTGTAGGTCCGTTTATCGGTGTTCTTTAAACGGTTACCGGGAAATCTAGATGACGCTAGAATAACAAAAGTGCATCCTTTCAAATGATACCAAGATCGTCGGGACAGGACGAGCCGTGAGGGTGCTAGCGACCGTATAATTTATGTTTTGGACGTGTTCTGAGTTTGTTCATTTTCGCTCGCTTATCTATTTTTGATGATACGTAACACTATAATTAATCATGCCATTGGCGCGGGAACAGAAATTAATATTGTAGGAGCTTTGGTGATGGACCACCACTCACCGTGTGTTGTCGGATCATGACTGACATCGGAAAACAGGGGGCTTTTTGAATATTGTTTTAATTTCGCGGCGATGTTCAATATTTTTAAGGCCACAGAAACCTCAAACCAGTATATGCACTTAGGGCTCACCAAAACCCACATCCAGGCCCAAATTTACTGGGAACAAAACTTTACGTCTGCTCCCAGTTCTAGCGAAAGAAATTCCTGGGTGTATATTGCCCCCTTGCCCCTTCCCCTGTACCCGCGCCTATGACCCATGCACGTGTAAAATTGCGAGGATTTATTTTGTGAAAGCGTATTCAAAATATACAGTTATAACTATTTTATAAAACAAAAATTTTTGTTTGCTTTCGTGACACCTACTGACGTCATTTTGTGTAATGTCTTACCTCTAAGTGGATACAAATATTGATTTTCTGGCCAAACCATTCACCCACCATATAAAAATTGAGAGAGTCTTTTTTGTCAAAAATGACGAAACGTTCGGTAGGAAAATCAATACCAGCACCCGTAGGTAGGTGCCAATGACACAAAATGTCCAGTGCTAGTGTCAATGGATGACACACTGGTAAGAAAAACAATATAATTTGGTTAAGAGGATACCTAAATATTTTCAAAAAAGAAACGGCGCTCGCGACCATGCAGCCGAGTCAAACAGTTAAACAGTGACTTTACAGTCTACGGCTGAATTTCAAACGCGAAAAAGTAGTTTGATCAGTCAACTTTACGTCACTACTTTGAATAGTGTTATATTTATTTATAGTAATGACATAATATGTCCTCATACTGTTTAATACTTTATGAATACTCTCATATATTCTTGAATCTTCATCTGGAAACTAGCCCTAGGACTATTTGCAAGGTTGTTTAACACATAATAGCAAAATGGCCTTCCTCAGGTTGGCGCAAGATACATATACTGACACACTAGGCGGATTCCCAGAAACTCACGTGTATTATGACGCAATTTACTGTTATAGGAATTGTTCGCAATTTAGCTCTGAACGTTTGGCGTCCGATATGCATACCGTCTAAGAAGAAAACGTTAACATACATATAAACGTACATACACACATACACATATACACTCATGTACATATACATACACACACATGCACACATACAAAATGCACACGTTGCGTACACGTACACGTACGTACACGTACACGTACACACATCGCCACGTACACTCGTACACACGCCGTACACATCCATACCTGCGTACATATAAATATACATTTCACATACATACATACTTACATATACTTACATTCAATTATACGCAAACTCGATTATGTAGCTAGATGGCGTTTGAACCCCCATATAAGACTACCGTGAAGTGGACGCCATCTCGCCAGCATTGAAACGCGAACAGCAGATGTACTGGGACTGAACTCATTCATTATGTTGAATGAAAGATACGCCTACGGGAACGCCGAATATACGCAGATAAGCATTGTATGTACTCGCGATCAAAACGTTTCCATCTATGACACTGATGATTATCTGTGTAACTGGATGTTTCCGTGTCGCCCAGGTCAAGGTAGTTGTTGATAACATAGTTAAAATGTGTTTGTAGCCAACTTGATCGTGTTGTCACTATTGCTCATCTTTACCCCTGCTTGTGTTCGTGTGTGGTTTAACAAAGGCCCGTTTGTCTGGTGCTAATCTCAGACGCGTAGTGAAACGATTATGTCTTCGATATCCAGCCCGTCATTTCTCTGATCTGGATTTTGCTGATAGCATAGCTCTGTTTGCTGACACAATAAACGAAGCAGAACTCCTACTACATCAAACTGAAAGTGTTCTAATGCTACCAGATTATTTCTCAATCCAAGAAAAACCAAATACATGCACATCAATCCAGGTACAAATCCTAATCTACACACATTAGATGGGAGTCAAATAGGGAAAGTAGAAAAATATTTTAAATACCTGGGCTCGTACACTAATTATCAACATGACATTAAGTGTAGAAAAGCCCAGGCTTGGACAGCGGTACATGCGCTGGATAACGTATGGCAATCGTTAAAATGGTAGTTTAACTTCCCAGAATGCAACTTTAACCATACATCGTAGCAATACTTCGTTCGGAATGGCGTTCGTGCCTGCAATGGCGATAGTCTTAACAAAGAGACAGGAGGAGAAGTTATATTGATAACAGAAAACATCTGGGTCCGAAGAATATAAAGTGTCGCGAGAAGATAGCAGAGCAACTGGGAATTTGAAGGAAGATATTGGCACGAAAAAACACTTTGAATGGAATGAATGTTGTTTATAACAGGCTGACATGGGCAGGACATGAACAAAGAAAGATTGATGAACGATTGACAAACAGTACATGGAAAACAGAAAAGGGCGATAGAATGGGAAGATTAAGATCAAATGTAAGATGGAAAGTCGGAGTAGGAGCGGAGAGGTCTCCAAAGGGCACGTATGAACAGTCGAGGATGCAAGAACTTTGCAGAAGACTAATATTTATAGCTATGAAAGGAAGAGATGGCGGTGTAGCATAAAATACTGCAGTTTTTTTTTTAATAATGCAGTTCCGGCCGTTAATGCGCATGGCCGGAAATATAAGTTCGCTGTGTAAGGGGATTGTGTGACGTCATCTAAAAATATGGGTAATATTTTATTTAAGTGGCCAAAACTAGGTTCATCCTACTGACCGTAAGTCCCAAACCATGCTTCAAACCACCAGAGGTGTACCTGTCCGGTAGACGCTGCTAATAATTTAGGTAAATTAAGCGAAATATTGCCAAAATATGAATCTAATCGCGGTCTTCAAGCTTTACTATAAATGTTGGCGATGAGATGGGTGTACAAGTATTAGAATGTTGGTCATCTGTTTCATTTCGAAGAAGGATATAATATGTGGAAATAGTTATGCTAGTCAAATAAGGTGTTGTAAGTCGTAATCAGCACAAATATCTACAAACTGCCAAAACACGTATTTAGTACTAAAGTATTTGATATTTTGGAGGAGAATATTTCCTTACACAGCGAACTTCTATTTCCTTACATACGCATTGAGGACCGGAACTGCATTATTTAACAACTGCAGTATTTTTGCTACAGCTGAACACATTTTACTGACCAATTGATGTAGAGGGGCTTTTGTCCGTATTGGGTGAAGTCCGGCCGGGGCTTTATCCGGAGAGAGCATTGCCCGGAGGGGATTATGTCCGAGGAAATAGCTCAAAGGGAAGATGAATGAGATTGTGACATTACCAGAACCGTGTATCAAACACGGCTAGCTGGAGCTAAGAGGCAGCAATTCAGCTACCGATAAGATCAAACTTCGGATCAAGAACGTTCAACCATTATCATTTTTTTATTGTTAATTTTCTACATCATGTCACACGCATAAAATTATGTGTGGATAAAACATCCAAAGACATTATTCGAGTCGTCTCTTGATATATGTCGTCAGGAGATTGTAGGTGCACGTAGATGTGTTTACGGATTAATACAACGCAGTACACAAGACATTACATGATATTCACAATCGTCTGTTCATGCTGACGAGCGCGCCTCTTAGAGATTTTCGGGGTGAGAAGGATATGCGTCTATGCTAGCGATTAATTCCGTTTCGTGTTTCATGCTGACAAATAGACCAAACGTCGGCGCAAAGATGTCGTGCGAAATTCTAAACTTTTTCTACAGCCACCTGGCGGCGCAGGCCGTACACAGGACCAGAGTAACCATGGAAACGACGGAGACTCTCTGGTATGAGACGCCATTGCAGAGATTAGTGTTGCAGAAGCAGGTCGTGCTCTTTACGCCGTCCACTGTGTGAGTGGAACATTCATTCTCCACGCGATTTGTCATACACCCTCGCGCTATTACCTTTTTGCTTGAAACGCAAGAGAATGTCTAAATGAGGCGCGGGCGCGATATTAAAAAAATTACTGCAGTTACATTTTTGTAAACGTTTTGTACTGATTAATGTATCATAATACAAAAATAACTGCAACATTTCGCCGCTATTCCCCTCCTCCTCTCTCTCTCTCTTTCTTTAAGTATTTCTCTAAATCTCCTCTCTCTATCTCCCTCCCTCCCTCTCTCTATCTAACTCCCTCAATCCCTCCCTCTCCCTACCCTCTCTATCTTCCTCTCTCTCCCCCTCTCTCTCTGTCCCCCTCCCTCACTCCCTCCCTCACCGTCTCTCTCGCTCTATCTTCCTCCCTCCCTCCCTCCCTCCCTCCTCTCTCTCTATCGTCCTCTTTCTCCCCCTCTCTCTCTCCATCTCTCTTTCTGTCTTCCTCCCTCTCTCTCTCTCTCTCTCTCTCTCTCTCTCTCTCTCTCTCTCTCTCTCTCTCCTTCTCTCTCTCCCCCCCCTCTCTCTCTCTCACTGTCTATTTAGAAACGTATTGCAAATGTTCAGCTGTGATTATTAAATAAATGGAGCAAGGTATACCAAAGCATTGCATATTTTATAGGGAAGATGCAACAAGATCGAACACGGTGCGTGGAAGATAGAACACGGTTGTACACAGTGCACGAATTGGTCAACACAGTCGTACATAGTGCATGGAAGATATAACGCGGCTGTAAACAGTACACGAAAGATAGAACACGGTTGTACACTGTCGCAAAAATACTCAACACTGTTGTACATAGTGCATGAAAGATAAACACGGTTGTAAACAGAACACGAAAGATTGAACATGGTTGAATACTGTGCACAAAAAAACACATCATGGTTTTACTCGACACGGTTGTACACAATACATGGAATACACGGCAATGATATGTTCGTATATGGAATATTTGCTTTTGTTGTACAAATACGATGTTGACTGTTTTAAATATGCCGATCTCAGTAAGAAAAGACACATAGACAGTGCACTCACCGTCTTTCAGGGCGTATCCTTTGGCGCACGATGACCCGGAGCAGGTACTGACGTTATTGTTTATACTGGGTTTTTCGCAGGCGCTCGTGAGCGGATACTCACACTCGTAACACTTGATAGCATCACCTTAAACGTAAGAAATACCTGGGTTAGATATGTAATTCATTCTATCATGTGGAGATGCAGTTGTGTGGTTATTAATAACAGGTTTCATTGACCATCAACTTGCCTAAAGTCGTAAATCCGGCACTGAATATTTGTTTCCCAATTAAAATATTAACTTATTCTAAACACAAGCTATGTAACATAAGGTTCTTGATTTTAAGACAGATGTCCGTTGTTCTTGTCCCTTTATAAGTTAACGGATAATATGAATTGATTGCGTGAAGTTCGAGTTACGGTTTCAGTCTTAGTAAACCACACAATATGATGTAAACAGGAACAGTAACTTAGCTGGCACAAAAGTGGCAGCGACGAAGACAAGAAGAACGCTAACAAGGAACAGCTGCATGACTGCTGGATGGTTGGAATGCAGTGAACAAGAGCTGATTGTAGAAATTAAAGACTAGACGATTCGCCAGTGGCCGTAAAGCACGTCCGAACAGTCGCGTTTAAAGTTAGACAGTGGGGTTGAGAGTGTCGTGAGGCCGAGTTCGTATGAAGGGTAGCCTGGCTCAATCAATCATCGTCGCAGACTTTTTTCATTTCAGCAAACAGGGCGAATTTAAATATTTGAATGACATGTGCAACTAGGTTGGGCTTGGTGATGTTTGCACGCCCGTGAACCGTGATGTGACACGTGGAAACAGAATTAGTCACGAGTCACGAGTCACGAGTCAAGAGGAGACAAACAGCGTATAAAGTGCTGAACTCTCAATCGAGTGGTCCAGGTTACGATTCCACCTGCTGCCATTTCGAAATCAGGACAATTTCTTTCACCGCATCCTCTGTTTGTCAGAAAAGGCACTGTCAACCGTTGGTCTCTTTTATTTTTTGTCTATGTCAGGAGAAGTAACGGATCATCTCTTAACATCGATGTCGGATGTTATACGAAATTAGTTTCGTGTTGTGGAGGGGGCCTGAGGCAATTTCGTCTTGCGTCGGGCATCGATATTTTACGCTTCGGACTTTCGCGCCCCCTCACTTTGTTCATGCGCTCGAACAAAATGATCGCACCATTTTGTTCTTCGTTTTTCGCTGTCACGTGATGTGTGCGTCTCTCACAACTAACGGAGGAATAACATAACTTTGAAATGTTCGTCGGTAGGCGGCTTTATCCCGAATCTGGGTAAAGATGATGATTGGCTCTGAAGTTAACAATAAAGTAAAATATTAGTAAACGTTTTATAGCTAATACTATGTTTACGCAAATGATAGAGAGTGAATCGACGTAGATCGACCGATATTTCTAATACATTCATATGACCATACGAATGTTTAGAAACTTTCATTTGATGGAGATGGGGGTTGAGGCCAGACGAAAGTTATTTAAAATGTGGTAGGACATCGATGTTCTAAGAAAATCCCTAGTACTTCACAAATAAGGGGATATATTTTGTAAATAGCTTATCGCCGACTTACCGAACTGGTGAATTATATCTGGAAAACTCGTAGTCAATAACAACTGTATCTGAATTGATTATTATAAAATTGCAATGTGCGTATCACTAAATAAAACAATTGTAGACTAATTGCTAAATTAGGTTACTTATATGTATATATATCGTAAAAAGTATAGGTATTATAATTTTTTATATATATATTATATATATATTATAATATATACTATATACATATCATAAATTAACAACTAGCCTACAGTTGTGTAATATATCATTATAGTGTGTGTGTGTGTGTGTGTGTGTGTGTGTGTGTGTGTGTGTGTGTGTGTGTGTGTGTGTGTGTGTGTGTGTGTGTGTGTGTGTGTGTGTGTGTGTGTGTGTGTGTGTGTGTGTGTGTGTGTGTGTGTGTGTGTGTGTGTTTAATACTTATTGTAAGACATTTTGACATATGAGCACACTTGGTCTGCGCCTATGTGACTGCACCTATAGATGGTATCTGGATATATTGCGGATTTTACAAGTTTTAGCCAATCTACAGCACTCAAGTTCGTATATATATTTTATGAATACACCAAGAGGACACTGGACTAAGAAGTTTTATTAAGTGTTTTTGACTTTTTACTAATTTAAGCGACTTACAATTTACATTTGCGATTGCACCTGTGTGACATTGACAAGCTGGTGATCAGTCATGTGTATCCCGGACAAAGTGAACATTGTTTACACGCCCAGCATGACCGAAGACTGCCTGTATCAGTTACAGCCCAGCGGTCACAGTCACATTCGGCACAACAATGCCGCCTGGAAAGCTGCTTGTGAAGCGGGGGTGGCACTCCATCGGCCCACCCAACGAGGTTGTCGTGGGGTGCACGTAAACAACGATCGATGCATGTACTTGTGTTAGGGCGACCAACAGCATCCGCTAAGCCTGTACTTCGAGCACGCTACCTAAAGTGTATCAGCACAAGGACATCATCGCCATCACTGAAACGTGTTTTACTGAATACTAGATCTATCTGCAACAAAGTATCTGTTGTGAGCGAGACGTTACTAGACGCTGATGCCGACATCTCTTTCTTCACAGAGACCTGGCTGCGAGATGAGCATCAAGACATCGTGAACGATGTAACACTGCCGGGGTTCGAGTTTAAGAAACTCAACCGATCGCTGAAACGAGGCGGTGGTCTGGGTGTTCTGCACAGAAGATGGCTGAAATTGGTTGTGCGTAGACCTGCCATGACACTGACCCACTTCGAGCTGTTACAACTGTCGTGTGACAAGCCATCGTACTACTTCGTGTTGATATACAGGCCACCATCTTCCAATATATCCGGCTTTCTGGACGAATTCGAAGATCTCGTAACATCACTTGCGATCATTCCTGGACGACTGTTGATATTGTGCGATTTCAATTTTCTCTTCGACGACGCATTATCACCGGGAGTAAGACGAATAACGAACAGTCTGGCTTCGACAGCACTTGTCCTGCATGTGACTGGTCCTACGCACCGTTCCAGCACACGCTGGATGCCGTTATCTCCGGAAAGAAGGCACCATCCTCACAACTCCAGCTGCTCTCCTACCTAACACGTTTTTGGATCACCACATAGTAACATTTTCTATTGAAGGAGACGCGCCACGCCTACCAACCAACAAGTGGCGAGGACACGACTACCGTCATGTAGACCTGAATATCTTCAAAGCTGACCTTCATGCCGCAATAACCTCACACGATAACAACAACAGCGATAGCGTCGACGATCTCTTACAACAGTATCAACATTCCGTCTCTGTCACACTCGACATTCATGCTCCAGTTGTGTCGCGAACCCGAAGATCAAAGAAAAGCCAGTCATGGCTTGATGATGAAACCTTGCGTTTAAGGCGTAAGCGACGAGCATTTGAGACAAAATGGCGCCTAACAGGACTCGAAATCGACAAGCAGATCTACTTGTCGCAAATAAACAACGTTAAATGTACCCAACCAATTCGATTGTTTTGCTCCTCGCGTTTCATAGTAATTTAAAAAAACAGAGGCATCAAGTACTCCCCAGTGATATCCTAGTTCGTTTATGCGTACGTGTTATTTAGTTTTTTTAAATTAATAGAAAAACTGCGAACTCTTTCGTTTTTGGTAAAAAGCGGATCCGGTTTTTTGCTTCGATTTTACCTGAGTATGGACATTGAACTTTGTGTAGAATCGCGTTCTTGTCTTGTCATGATCGCGAATTATGGGCGATATTGACCTTTGACCCCACCCTTTTGCGCTGTTGGTCTTATGAAATACCGAGTTTAGGCAAAGAGTGGACGTCCACGAACATATATGCCACCGATACGGCAAAATGGCCTAAATTAGACAGACAAAGACAGTTCCCACGCATAAAGGTGTATTTCTATTTGGGAAAGACTATGGAACGAAACAAAGTAAACGGAACGAGTTGGGGACATTGCCAGTGGACTGTGGCCGTGGCCCGTGCCGTGGGGTCAGTCATAACGTCAACGTCAACAGCAACAGATGCAGCGTTCGCGAAGGTTCTTCCAAATAGCTAGGTTAGTAATTTCGAATTATTCAGCTATAATCACGTATATTTAGGCGTATGAGTGAATATACATGTTAATGTTGCTTGTACTAAATGTATTTGATTGTTTACCTTTTAGTCATAGCCAATGGCAATGGCGGAATGGGCGGCCTGGCTGGGCACTGTTTACTATTGACTAGTATCAGCTAACAGTACGACGCTATGGCTATTATCCATGAAAGGAACTGTCACAAAGCACACTGGAAGGCGCCGTATTTTGATAGATCGCCAAGATGTGATAAGTGTACGTCAAGGCAGTTACATAGAACTGCAGGTAATGCTGATTGCCCCTCGGAGGTTTTTCACTTCAGGAACCCGTAATCTTGCATATTTTATCTGTGTCATCTAAATTCCACACAGTGATAAAAAGCGGAACATTGTCTACATAAACGTAACATCCGGTTTCAGTGTCCGAGCGTTTTTGTTTTATGTGGAAAGTTGTGAAAACGGTCGCGTCAGTTTATTCGATAGCGTGATATTGTCCTTTAATTGCCACGAATTGTCCAACTAGATCTGCCCTAAGCATACCAGTAATGGTTATATTAACTCATCAGCAAATTGGCATATTCATATGCTAAGCTACAGCGTCCGTTCTAGAGTGAATCTAGTAATAAATTCATGCTGCCAGAGTTTTTTGGGATATTAAAACTAGACATCCATAAAATAGGGATAATCACATCTGAATGCAGTACGAGTGATTGTTAAACGCTATATATAACATATGCCCTTCTTAACAATTTCGTTCTGCCTGAAAAAAACCAATACTTTGAACTGGTACATGCCGTGTTTGAGGAATGTGTCCAGATTTAAATAATTTATCGTCAATGACAACAGCATATATCATATATCAGCGACAGTATGATTTATTGCGCCATATATATGCTAAATGCTATATTCACTCTGAAAATTTTCGTATTTCCTGCACTGTGTATTTGTGGAAATATGGGGTAATACGTATCCTACAGATAATTTATCATTATGTACAGGAAACATAAAATGCACGCTGTTATACCCCTCCGCAAGAGTGCCAGACTCAATCGAACGGACCTTGGTTCGGATTGGTTGTAAACGTGTACGGGGAATGTTGTCTCAGAATTTAGGGACTTCCTTCATTGGAAGTAACTCTGCCAATGCCGGTCCCAAGCCCGGATGTGAAAAGAAGAGATTTAGGCAAAGGGCTAACAATCCTGTCCCGAAAAAAACCCAGATTGTTATGAAACCATCGACAAAAGGAACTGTATTGAACTTGGGAAAGGGAGGGCCTTCCATGGAGAGTATGACGCTATGCAGTGGAAGCCGAAAGGAAGCTCCATCGCCGATGCCTTTTTTTTTTCCAAGACAATTTCAAAAATCGGAACATGGAACGTGAGAAGTGTACGAAACAAAAAAGCAGCCCAAATAGCAAGGAAACAATATGCCTACAACATCACAGTATTAGGTATATGCGAAACAAGGTGGATACAGTCAGGACAAGTCAGACTGAACACACGAGAAATTATATTTTACTCAGGGCGTGAAGAAGTAGATGCCCATTACACTGAAGGATTGACATTCATGTTGTCACAAGAGGCACAGAGCGTCGTCACCATCTGAGAGGCAATGGGACCAAGGATCATCTGTGCCGCATTCAAAAGAAAGAAGAACAGGATCAAGCTAAACATCATACAGTGTTATACACCAACAAATGACAAGGATGAAGAAACAAAGGAGGACTTCGAAAACAGCCTGCAAGCATTGCTCGATAAGCTGAAGGACAAGGACATGATGATTCTCGTGGGAGAGTTTAATGCCAAGATAGGATCAACCAACAGCAGGTACGATGAAGACACCGGTAGACATGGACTGGGGAAAATGAACGAAAATGGCGAGATGTTGGCACACTTCTGCGCATGTAATAACATGATCATTGGTGGTAGCATACTTTCCGACTCAAAAGCAGCAACAAATATGAAGTCTTGCAAGACATCATCGAAGAAGGAAACATGGACATATACACCAGTGGCACAAAATCTAGGACTCAACATCAACAGAAGCAAGACAAAGATCATGAAAGCCAACACGAAAAATAACAGCCCAGTCATGTTAGGATGGGAACCACTGAAAGAAACCGACTCCTTCACATATCTGGGAAACGTAATTAACAAGAGTTGAAGCACGAAAGAAGACGTCAAAGCAAGGATACCAAAAGCAACAGTGGCATTTCACATTTTGAGAAACATTTATACACCTAAAGTAGTCAGACAAGATACCCAACACTACACTATGGGAACGGACCAAACAACTACCAATAGAAAAAGAAATAAAGAAGAGAAAATGGAGGTGGTTAGGATATACACTGAGGAAATCTGCAACAAACGTCACACGACAAGCAATTAAAATGGAACTCCCCAGGGAAAAGCAGAAGAGGAAGGTCGAGAAACACCTGGCTGAGAGACACAGAAAGCAAAAGAAAGCAGATGGGAAAAACCTGAGAAAAAAATTGAGAAAATGGCATCAAACCGACCACAGTGGAGGACCATGGTCGATGGTCTATGCTCCCAGCGAGCAAACAGGCCTAAGTAAGTAAGTAATCTTTAATCATTGGAAGTAAAGTAACATGTTCACGAACAATAATTGCACTCTGAATAAGAGTCCTGATAAGCATGCGTGGAACTTTATGCCCCTCGTTTTTCACCCTTATTTAAACAGTTGCACTGGCTTTCGGTTACGTATCGAATCAAATTAACATTAGCCACTATTACATAGTGTGTGCTTTCTACATAACAGCCATGCTATTTGGTTAGTCTCCTGCAGTTTACAGATATCTCAAGGAACCTCAGATCATCTGTTTCGCAACAACTTTGTGTTTCTAAAACCAAACTTAACATTGGCAAACGTGCTATGTCTATAGCTGCACTTACTCCATATCAATTTAAAACCATCTGAAACTATAGCTACCTTTCGTAAAAAATCATCACTTATTTATTTGAAATCGCTTTCCCACACTAGCCTTCGGCAGTCGCTTGATCTCTAACTCTAGCGACTCTTGCTCATCCCTGTTCACGATTTTGCCTAATGATTCTTGTATGCTGCGTTTCTGATTCCTGGGGATATAGATATAGAAGTTTATTATTATTATTATTATTTATTATTATTATTATTAGTAGTAGTAGCAGTAGTATTAATATTATTATTATTATAGGTGCCTCATGGTGTACCGGTGCATTAGTAAAACATTGCAAGTGGCTAAAAACTCGAAAGTGTCATTAATATTTTTATCGCATCTTACGTAAAAAGTATACGTTTGTCTCATGGTCCATTTCACCTTAACTTAACCCAAAGTATGAAAGTGGTCGAGAGAATTTTCCAAAATTCGAATTCCCAATGTTGAAATAGCACTTCTTATCTATCTAGTGCTGATGGACTCCAGCTGCAGTAGTAAGCATTCGTTTTCAAAATTGAAACACATCAAGAATACGCTTCCCACAATCATGTCGCAGGACCGCCTCGCTTATGAGCACTATAATGAATATAGAGTATGACGTTTCGGGTTTCTGTTGTGTGTTACTTTTGAACCTGCAGACATATATTCTGAACCAATTTTTTATTTGATGCATGTTTATATTTCAACCTAAATTGCAGTGGCGCAGTGTTTTTAGCATCGGACTCTCAATCAACAGAACCCGGGTTCGAATCCTACACTGTCGTGTCGAACCTTGGGTAAGTTCGTTCATTCTATGTGGTTCCAGTTCACTCAACTCTTTCAATGAATATACGGCAGTAGACGGTGGTGGATATTTGGTACGAATAGTCTTCGCGCATTAATTGTAGCGTGGCTGAATACTTCCAAGAGAAGTCGAGATGATGTTTGATTGAACAGGTCTGCCTGGGAGTAAAATGTAATGCGCTGTCCTAATGACTGGATACTCTGCTATATAAGAACGCACCTTTTTAAAAGTTGTATTGTGCTATGAAGTCTGATTTGGCGGAACGTTTTCTTGTCAATTTATTTGACAACATTGTGAAATCTGCCATTCCCCGACTAAGCACGATATGCCACTATCAGTGTTGCAAATCGACAACAATGCCAACCCCGAACTCTGTCCACATTCATACCTACAAAAGCAACAGCTATTCAGGAATCCGTTGTCATGTTTACGGGTTAGAAGTTGCTTTTCATACGCGCTATGCACGGCGCTGTGTCGTTGTACCCGCACATTGTCACGGTCTAATTCCTTATAGAATTTGCATATTAATTTGCATCCAAATGCCTTCTAGTTGTATAGTTGGATGTTCGCAAAAGAGAGAAAAGGTGAATACCGGATATCTTCGAGCCAATTTTGAAAGTAATCCTATCGTCTGTTTTCGACTTGTGCGTATTAAAGTTGCAGTCCGTATATAAATATATATTATACTATATATATATATATATATTTATATATATATATATATATAAATTTTCAGTATATCAGCATGCTTCACACACTAAGTATCACTTTCCTCAACAATATATAAACTCTGTTCACATATATTATGCAAGCTTATGATAACTATCAAAATATTATTTGTTGTGTTTCAGCCCTGTATACGCGATCGTGGGTGCATAAATTCAGTCTTGACTGCGGATCGTAAAAGTACTAACACATTGAAAACTTGCTTGAACATGTTGCATTGACCAATGTGTACGGTAAGTCGAAATACACAGTCGCTTGAATGTATATGGAAAATTCATATTAGAACGAGAGGGCTGACAGCCGAAAAAGGAACATTGTTTCGACTATGATCGCCTACACGGCTATAGTTTATATCAAGTATATTTTTACCTTACACATACAGGATTAAAATTATTATTATTATTACCTATTAAAGTAAACATTTATTTGTATTCGTTTTACATAAATTATACTTTCGCGATTCATTCCTCTGTCTTTTGACGTTAAAACTGAATATATCACATCGAAGCCAATGGCAAATGCATATAGATTACAATCTTTTAATCACTAATATGCACATGACTATGAACATTAACTATTTACAATTTATTGATTGAGTTAATATATACACTAGGTTTCATCATTCAGTAAACCATACAAGGTCACAAGGCATCGAATACTACATATTATGCACTTGTTTCGTGTGCTCATCAAAATACAAGAAAAGGTTATTCTGCCTGCATGCAGACGTAAAGCCATGTAAGGCAACAGACCACACTCAAAGTTATTTATTCATCTATCGTTTGGAATGCAAAATTAATCGATAAAACATATTTTACTCCACATGTACCTGAATTACAAGTAATAAAAAAGTACAATGTATAGAAAAAGTTATACTACAAATCCAAAACAGTCATAATGTATCAAATATAGCACATTATAGCAGGGATTAGCCTACACAATCAATACATTCGATATTCATAGTATCTAAATATATGTTTTTTTTAAAGATATTACTTACTTAGAATCATTATAAAAATTAGATAGTAACATTACAATTTTGATTATCTATTCTGTTTTCCAGTCTTAATTTTCTTATATTTGTTTGTACACGTTATAGTAAACATATCATACCAGTCTACCAATGATACAGAAACCCATGGATAGAGTACTACAAAATAGGCAGTGATTATATTAACCTGGACGTCATGAAGCACATATCCTTGTTTATTACATAAGACAACTTACGAAGCTACTAAAATTACACAATTATAATAGCAGATGGTTTCCTTTACCAGAGATGACCCACATTGTTGTAGCTAATCCATTAATTTAATATACACTGTATGTTCATAATAATTGTGTGCATATAATTAACACTAAGTATTGTATTATTCAATTCCTCGCAAATATACATGCACACGATATAATATTCACTCCCACAGTCTTATAATGAGTAAACATATAAAGTTGAAATGAAGTAAATAACTGTAAACATTGAAAACAGTTGTTAAATTAACCAAATGAAAAGCCATTGTTATGGGACTATTAGAGTTTGATAAGACTGTTTGTCTAAGTAAAATACAAACCAATTGTGTTAATTAAAGCTAGCAAGTAAGACCTGCAGACATAGTGAGTCAATGTTTTCCCCAAAGCAATATTTTCATCGACAGTTTATGTCAGGTTGTGAGGAGCTGCTCGTCTTTTCTTCACGACATTGTCATCCTTGGCGAACGCATGTTCGGCCACGCGTCTTCCATTGACAGTTCGGCCCGCGGTCGGCCCATCGACACCCTTTTTGAGCCACGACCCAGTGCTTGGCGCCTTCTCGCACTAGTTGTTGGCTGCACTTGTGTCGCCCCTCTATAAACAAACAGAACATATTTCAATGATTGAATTGCGAGGTGAGGGCATTTCGAATGAACACCATTTGTTTATAATCATATACCAGTAAACATCGTAATTAAAGCCTGGACCATTCCTTTCATAGACGTAAGACTCTCATACTCATCCTGTCCTCTCAACATTCACATCAGTCATTGTTGTCTATAGATTGGTTGATTAACATCAAATAAATCAACATTGATGCAGACACCCAGCAACACACTATCATCATTATTATCTTAAAAATTACATAACACAAATAAACAATATCAAGCGAGTTGACAAATATCACGTGTATGTTCAGACATTTCTTTAACATCTCAGTTAAGTAGCTTTACATTATGAATAGAATATTTTTTCTGTTCTTTTGTAGGCTAGTAGCGTGTTTGCTGGCATTTACTGTGGACTTGCTATCGCTGCCGTTGTGCGACTGTCTGTGCCTGTGAACTACGACGCGAGTAACAATTTGCTTTGTTATAGTATAATAAGATACAGTCAACAATATTATAGACAGAACAATACGTCAGCGAAGTGAGAAATAAACACATAGAACCTACTCTTTTGACGTCTTCCCAATCGTGCGCTACGCTTTTATAATTATATAGGTCACTTCGCGAGATCAATTCAACCTATTGACCCGTCATGATGTTGACGGGTTCATACTTGATAACAACTCTGGAACACTGTGAGAAGATTGCATCGATAGTGATCCCGTCTGTGGTTGTAGGAGTCGTAAAAGACGAAAGATGAGTTCCTTGGTCTGCGAGAAGAAATGACGCTGGACGAAGACTTTTAGGATTCTGACTCGGTAACTTTCTGACAAAAGATTGGTGGTGTATATCCAATTTGATCTCATATTGCTCTCATTTCCCTCAACCCAATGCATTTCTACAAGGATCAACATTAAAACCAAGACACAAAATATATTGGATTTTGTTAATGATCTGCGATGTGTTCACACATCAAAGCTTGTCAGGAAGATGCCACTTCAATCATACACCGATACATTCATATATAAAGTATTGCTTGTCATACGTTTGATTTTGTTGCTAATGTATAACTAATATTACGTGATACATATCAAATAAATGTTCTTTCAAAATTTCTTTTTGTTGAGTTTGGTATTTTAAAATGGAGGGGTGATTATGGGTTTTCTTGGCTCGCTATAGAGAAAAGGATAACAGTGCAAAGAGGTTAAACATCGCTGTGCTAGACACATAAGCAAAATGAATGTAGTGAACGCGTCTTTTACGCTGTAAGCCTTTGCGGTTTATGTGGACCTAAACAGAGAACGTCACCGTATCTTTTCACGTTGACTAACCATGTTACGTGACATTAGCCTATCACATTTCATAAAACGTTCCATGATATGTAACATTATAATTAATCCATGCCATTGGCGCGGGAACGAAATTAATATTGTGGGAGCTGAGATCCTGAGCTTCACCACCCCTCCGTTTGTTGTCGGATGATGACATCAGAAGACGGGGGGGGGGTTATTTTATTTTTATTTTTTGCGGCGACGTTCAACATTTTTGAAGGTCACCAGAAACCTCAAACTGCTCATGCTCTTGGGCCAAAAACCCACATCCAGGCCCAGATTTACTGGGGAACAAAACTATGCGTCTGCCCCCAAGCGAAATTCCTGGGTGTAAATTGTCCCCTTTGCCCCTTCCCCCGTACTCGCGCCTATGACCCATGCACGTGTAAAATCGCGAGGATATATTTTGTGAAAGCGTATTCAAAATATACAGTTATAACTGTTTTACCAAATTAATTTTTTGTTGCATTCGTGACACCTACTGACGTCATTTTGTATAACGTTTTATCTCTCAGTGGATACAAATATTGATTTTCTGGCTAAACCATTCACCCACCATATAAAGTTAAGGGAGCCTTTTTTGTTAAAAATGACGAAACGTTCGGTCAGAAAATCAATACCAGCACCCGTAGAGAGGTGCCAATGACACAAAATGTCCAGTGTTAGTGTCAATGGATATCACACTGGTAAGAAAAACAATATAATTGGGTTAAATATTTTCAAAAAAGAAACGGCACTCGCGAGTCAAACAGTTATAAAGTGACTTCAAACTTCAAACGCGAAAAAGTAGTTTGATCAGGTTTTACGTCACTACTTTGGATAGTGTTATATTTATTTACAGTGATGACATAATATGTCCTCATACTGTTTAATACTTTACGAATACTCTCATATATTCTTGAATCTTCATCTGGATACCAGCCCTAGGACTATTTGCAAGGTTGTTTAACAAATATTACCAAAATGGCATTCCTCAGGTTGGCGCAATATAAATATACTGACACACTAGGCGGATTCCCGAAACTCTACGTGTATTATGACGCAATTTATTGTTATAACGCAATATTTCGCAATTAAGCTCTGAACGTTTGGCGTCCGATATGCATACCGTCTAGGAAGAAAACGTTAACATACATATAAACATACATACACATATACGCACATGTACACATGTACACATGTACATATACACACATGCACACATGCACACATACACAAATACACACGTACACACGTACACACATCCATACCTGCATGTATACAAGCATGCATGCATGCATACATACACAAATATACATACACACATACATACACACACATACACACATACACACATACATACATACATACATACATACATACATACATACATACATACATACATACATTCTTACGTATACTTACATTCACCCATACGCAAACTCGATTATGTAGTTAGATGGCGTTTGAAACCCCCCCCCCACCCTATAAAACTACGTGAAGTGGACTCCATCTCGCCACCATTGAAACGCGACTAGGAGATGTACTGGGACTGAACTCATTCGTTATGTTGAATGAAAGATACGCCGTCGGGAACGTCGAATATACGCATATAAGCATTGTGTGTACTCGCGATCAAAACGTTTCCATCTATGACACGGATGATTATATGTGTAATTGGATGTTTCCGTGTCGCCAAGGTCAAGGTAGTTGTTAATAACATAGTTAAAATGTATTTGTAGCCAACTTGATCGTGTTGTCACTATTGCTCATCTTTACCCCATCTTGACAGGTTGATCAAATGGTCTGAAAAGTGGCAAATGCTGTTCAATTTTGGGAAATGTAAATGCCTCCACACAGGACATGGGAACGAAGAAGTAGAATATACAATGGGGGGTACTGTACTAAGTACTACTGTAAAAGAAAAGGACTTAGGGTTAACCATTAGTGCTGATATGAAGGTTTCAGAGCAGTGCGGAATTGCAGCTTCAAAGGGAAATCAAATCCTTGGATTAATTAGGCGAAACATAACGTATAAGGAAAAAGAGCTAATAATACCGCTGTACAAAACAATAGTTAGGCCTCATTTAGAATATTGTATTCAAGCGTGGAGGCCATATCGCAGGAAGGACATAGATATGCTAGAAAGAGTGCAGAGGAGAGCAACTAAAATGATATCAAAACTGAGGGATCTTAGTTACGAAATACGCCTAAAAAAATGCGGTTTAACAACACTAGAGACCAGGAGATTGAGAGGAGATCAGATAGAAGTGTTTAAAATATTGAAGGGTTATGAAAATATTGATAGAAATATTTTTTTCTCAGTTAAGAAAGATAGAAGGACTAGAGGACATGAACTTACATTGGCAAAGGAGCAGAGTAGATTGGATATAAGAAAGTTTTCATTTTCACAAAGGACTGTAAATGAATGGAACAGATTACCTGCTGATTGTGTGGGTGCTAGTAGCGTGAATATGTTTAAAAATAAAATCGACACATACCTCAGACGGGCGGGATACACATAGATAAAAGGGTCGGACTCTCGATAAGCCAAAGGGCTTCCTTGTCCACCTGCCACCTAGAGTTAATTCTCTGGGTGGCAATCTTGTTAAATCTTGTTAAATCTTGTGTTCGTGTGTGGTTTAACAAAGGCCCGCTTGTCTGGTGCTAATCTCAGACTCGTAGTGAAACGATTATGTGTTCGATATCCAGCCAGTCATTTCCCTAATCTGGATTTTGCTGATAGCATAGCTCTGTTTGCTGACACAATAAACGAAGCAGAACTCCTACTACATCAAACTGAAAGTGTTCTAATGCTACCGGATTATTTCTCAATCCAAGAAAAACTAAATACATGCACATCATTCTAGGTACAAATCCTAATATACACACCTTAGATGGGAGTCATATAGGAAAAATAGAAAAAGATCATGAATACCTCGGCTCGTACACTAACTATCAACATGACATTAAGTGTAGAAAAGCCCAGGCTTGGGCAGCGGTACATGCGCTGGATAACGTATGGCAATCGTTAAAATGGTAGTTTAACTCCTCAGAATGCAACTTTACGCATACATCGTAGCAAATCTTCGTTCTGAATGTAATCCGTTCCGGCAATGGCGATAGGCCTGACAGAGAGACAGGAGGAGAAGTTATATTGATAACAGAAAACATCTCGATCCGAAGAATATCAAGTGACGCGAGAAGATGGCAGAGCAACTGGGGAATTGATGGAAGATGTTGGCACGAAGAAACACTTTGAATGGAATGAATGTTGTTTATAACAGGCTGACATGGGCAGGACATGAACAAAGAAAGATTGATGAACGATTGACAAACAGTACATGGAAAACAGAAGAGGGCGATAGAATGGGAAGAGTAAGATCAAATGTAAGATAGAAAGTCGGAGTAGGAGCGCAGAGGTCTCAAAAGGACAGGTAGGAACAGTCAAGGATGCAAGATCTTTGCAGAAGACTAATATTTATGGATATGAAAGGAAGAGATGGCGGTGTTGCATAAAATACTGCAGTTGTTAAATAATGCAGTTCCGGCTGTACACAGTGCAGGAAATACTCAACACGGTTGGACATAGTGCATGGAAGACAAAACACGGCTGTAAACAGTACACGAAAGATAGAACACGGTTGTATAGAGTGCACGAAAAGCACATCATGGTTTTACACATCACATAGAAGACTCGACACGGTTGTACACAATATATGAAATGCACGACAAGGATATGTTCGTATACGGAATATTAGCTGTTGTTGAACAAATACGATGTTGACTGTTTTAAATATGCCGATCTTAGTAAGAAAAGACACATAGACAGTGCACTGACCTTCTATCAGGGCGTATCCTTTGGCGCACGATGTCCCGGAGCAGGTACTGACGTTATTGTTTATACTGGGTTTTTCGCAGGCGTTCGTGAGCGGATACTTACACTCGTAGCACTTGATAGCATCACCTTAAACATAACATAACAAGACATGTAATTCATTCAATCATGTGCAGATGCAGTTGTGTGGTTACTAATAACAGGTTTCATTGAACATCAACTTCACTAAAGTCGTAAATCCGACGCTGAATATTTGTTTCCCAATTAAAATATTAACTTATTCTAAACACAAGCTACGTAACATAAGGCTCTTGATTTTAAGACAGATGTCCGTTGTTCTTGTCCCTTTATAAGTTGACGGATAATATGAATTGATTGCGTGAAGTTCAAGTTACGATTTCAGTCTTAGTAAACCACACAATAGTATAACATTTGATACAAATAGGAACAGTGACTTACCTGGCACAAAAGCGGCAGCGACGAAGACAAGAAGAACGCTAACAAGGAACAGCTGCATTACTGCTGGATGGTTGAAATGCAGTGAACAAGAGCTGATTATAGAAATTAAAGTCTAGACGATTCGCCAGTGGCCGTAAAGCACGTCCGAACAGTCGCGTTAGACAGTGGGGTTGAGAGTGTCGTGAGGCAGAGGGCATATGCACAAGGGTAGCCTGGCTCAACCAAGCATCGTCGCAGTATTTTGCCGTTTCAGCAAACAGGGCGAATTTGAATGGCATGTGCAACTAGGATGGGCTTGGTGATGTGACACGTGAACACGGAATGAGTCACGAGTCAAGAGGAGCCAAACAGCGTGTAAAGTGCTGAACTCTCAATCGAGTGGTCCAGATTACGATTCGACCTGCTGCCATTTCGAAATCAGGACAATTTCCTTCACCGCATCCTCTCTTTTTCGGAAATGACACTGTCAACCGTTGTTCTCTTTTACCTGTTGTCTATGTCAGGAGAAGTAAGGGGTCATCTCTTAACATCAATGTTGGATTTTATACGAAATTAGTTTCGTGTTGGGGAGGGGGTCAGAGGCAATTTCGTCATGCGTCGGGCATCGATAATTTACGCTTCGGACTTTCGCACCCCCTCACTTTGATCGCACCATTTTGTTCTTCGTTTTACGCTGTCACTTGATTAACCTTGATTTCACAGGCGCCATGAGGTGACAGCAATGTGCGCGTCTCTCACAACTAACGGAGGTATAACATAACTTTGAAATGTTCGCCGGTAGGCGGCTTTACCCCGAATCTGGGTAAAGATGATGAGTGGCTCTGAGGCTAACAGTAAAGTAAAAATATAATAATAGTAAACGTTTTACAGCTAATACTATGTTTAGGCAAATGATACAGAGTGAATCGACGTAGATCGACCGATATTTCTAATACATTCACATGATCATATCAATGTTTAGAAACTTTCATTTGATGGAGATGGGGGTTGAGGCCAGATGAAAGTTATTTAATCTGTGGTAGGAAATCGATGTTCCGAGAAGACCCCTAGTACTTCACAAATAAGGGGATATATTGCGTAAATAACATATCGTTGACTCACCGAAATGGTGCATTATATCTGGAAAACTCGTAGTCATTAACAACTGTCTCTGAATTTATTATTATAAAATTTTAATGTACGTATGAGTAAAATATAAAACAATTGTAGACCAATTGCTAATTTATTTTACATATATGTGTATATATATCGTAAATATTATATATATTATAATTATGTATATATATATATATTATAATATATATATATATTATATACATATCCTAAATTATCAACTAGCCAACAATTGTGTAATATATAATTATAATATGTGTGTGTGTGTGTGTGTGTGTGCGTGTGTGCGTGTGTGCGTGTGTGCGTGTGTGCGTGTGTGCGTGTGTGCGTGTGTGCGTGTGTGTGTGTGTGCGTGTGCGTGTGCGTGTGCGTGTGCGTGTGTGTGTGTGTGTGTGTGTGTGTGTGTGTGTAATATTTATACTATGACATTTTGACATATGAGCACACTTGGTCTGGGCCTATGTGGTTGCACCTATATATGCTATCTGGATATATTGCGGATTTTATAAGTTTTAGCCAATCTACAGCACTCAAGGTCGTATATATATATTTTATGAATACACCAAGACTGGACTAAAAGGTTTTATCAAGTGTGTTTGACTTTTTACTATTTTAACCGACTTACATTTTACATTTGCGATTGCACCTGTGTGACATTGACAAGCTGGTGATCAGTCATGTTTAACCCGGACAAAGTGAATATTGTTTACACGCCCCGCATGACCGAAGATTGCCTGTATCGGTTACGGCCCAGCGGTCACAGTCATATTCGGCTCAACAATGCCGCCTGGAGAGCTGCTTGCACTCCATCGGCCCACCCATCGAGGTTGTCGTGGGGGTGCACGCAAACAACGATCGATACATGTACTTGTGTTAGCGCGACCAACAACATCCGCTAAGCCTGTACATCGAGCACGCTATCTAAGGTGTATCAGCATAAGGTCACCATCGCCATAACTGAAACTTGTAAAATCACGTTCGAGGCTATATTTGGCGGAGATAGATCGTAGAAATTGGTGGTGCAGAAAGGTTGATAAACAAGTGGAATTACAGATTGATAAGTATAATTCTTGCCTTAATATCATTCATAAAGTTGCAATAAACACATATTGAGTAGCAGCTGTGCTTAAAGTTAGTTAGTTAAAGTATTTTAGAACACCTTAGTATAGTGAGTGATAATAGGGTAACTCACTTAGCCTTCGGTAAGTTGTAAACAAGATTTAACAAACCTGATTATGTGGTAGAATATATAGGAGATAAAGTAACAACCATCAAACTTCTTACCTGAGATAATATATGTGTAAGCCAGCACTCGCTAGATATTTTGATTAGGTAGCATTGTTGTTAAAATTAAGCAAGGGCGATAGTCGGGTGGCGTAACGTAACGTAATTGATTGTATTTAAATTAGGTTACTACCGGTAATGTTAGCGTTCGTGACAGGATAAATATTCGGCTGTGTAACTGAAATTTGTAACCTAAAGTGTGCTGTAGTACACAGGAAACAGTCTTTATAAAGACTAAGTTAGTTAAGTTATTAAATAAATTATGATCGGGATATGGCGCCTTGCAAACGGCAAATGAAGGCAAAGCGACACTTGGTGTGTGATCACTGCCACAGCTGGGTAGATTTTGCATTGTCCGGCTGTGGGAAGTCATGGGCAGAAACCATGGAGGAAGGATTCACCTTTCAGTGCATTGGGTGTTGGAAGGTGGAGTGTCTGCAGCAGGAGATAGTTAGGTTGACAGATATTGTGAAGGGAATGGAGATGGGAATTAGCATGGAGGCAGGTCGAATGGAGAGAGACGATAGGGAGAGAGGTGAGAATACTGCAAGACTGCAGGAGAATAGCAGTGGCAAGAAAACTGATGAAAGGAGATTGAGAGGAGGGAAGGTGATTGGAGGGGAAGACATTGGAAAATCGACAACAGAAAACGTGACAAGCGTGAAGGTGACAGGGAAGAAAGTGACCGTAGAGAAGTTGTGACACGCAGGGTGCTGGATGGCTGTCTGTGGTCGTGGTGAACGTGAGAGTAGACTTCATGGGTATGTAGCGACAAACGAATCGTCTCGATTTTCGCAGAGAAGAAGCTCGAGAAACTTGTTGCGAGATCTTGGATGTTGTCGTTAGCTGGTAGATATTGGGACTTTATTCGCTGCAGCAGTCCATTTAGCAAACGATACAGTCGCTGGGTGTCATTCTACAGAGAGAACTGACAGGGAAGGAAGAGCAACAACAGACAGATACAAACCAGAAGAATTTATTCTAAGGCAGTGACTGATTGGGAGAGGCTAATGAGGAAAGAGGAGAAGTGTTTATAGGCGAAACTCCATTACTAGAGAAAGACTGGACAAAGACACTTAAGAGCGAGAATTGAAAGATGTCGTTGTCACAGGGAGGCTAAGAATTGAACATATCACTTGTAGAGTAGAGAAGGTATTGGGACATAGCAAGGGGGGGTCTATACTGGTACATGTAGGAACAAATAATGCAGACAGGGAGGGAACAACTGCGATAGTACAGAAGTATAGACAGTTAGTGAGGAAGCTAAAGAAGACGAGAGTTGAACAGGTTATTCTGCCAGGAATTTTGCCAGTAATGGGAGGAAGGGGGGCAACGTATAGAAACTGCAAGAGGATGGCGATCAACACACTAGTTGAGCAGATGTGTGAAGAAGAGGGGGTGGGATTCACAGATTTATGGGGATACTTTGTTGGGAGGGAAGATATGTACATGAGAGATGGCCTCCATCTTAGTGGAAAGGGGGCAGCAGTTTTCTCAGAGAACCTGCTGCGATCTGTTGGATATGGACAGGCTGCACTCCATTTAAACCAGATTCGCAGGGGATCTACAGAGAAGCCTGAAACTGGAGGCATAGATAAAGCATACAGAAATAACGTGGCAAAAGAACAGCCTGAAAACTGTTCTGAATCAGATATAAATGATTTGTTTAAATGCAAGGAGCATAGTAAACAAAAAGCTAGGCTTTTGAATCCAAACATTATGGTGCAGAAGGAGGCTGACTTCACATAATAGGTATAACTGACCGGGGCCACCTCACTGATATACTCTGGTGATGCCGAATTGGGACTAACAGATATGTAATGTTTAGGAAAGATAGAATAGGAAGAAAGGGAGGTGGAGTTATTTTATATATTAAAGAATCTATCCAGGCTTATGAAATAAAATTAGAAAGAGAAGCAGATTGCGAAGAAGCTGTTTGGTGTAACATAGTTACAGGAACTCAACGTTAACAGTTGGGTTAGTTTATCGAAGTCCAAACATAAGCATAGAAGAGAATGAAAAAATAAAAAACGCTATAAGGGAAGTAAGCAAACGGAACTGTATTATTATGGGGGACTTTAACCATGGGCATATACAATGGAAATCTCTACAGAGGATGGGGAGCGAGGACCACAAGTTTTTAGTTTTAGTACAAGATAGTTTCCTTTCTCAACATGTGCTAGAACCAACCAGGGGAGAGAATGTGTTAGACTTAGTTTTGTCCTCACAGAAAGAATTAGCTGACAATGTCAAGATATGTGAGCCACTGGGGAGTAGTGATCACAACCAGATACGTTTTACCATCAAAGTAAAATCAGAAAGGAATAGTAAAAAGCAGCATAGGAGAAATTTCCACAAAGGAAGGTATAAGGACATGAGGAAATATTTAGCAAAGATAG
>CM034543.1:38395216-38465734 GCA_020002185.1 Paraescarpia echinospica
GTAGTGGGCGCAGATAAATTAAGTAACCGGTGACAAGTCGGCACATATCCGATGACACGTCGGCCGGTGTGCGCTGGTTTTCTCTCTTAATACCAAGCTAGGTCGTAAGTTGGCCAATAAGAGAACATAGCGCGATCGTGTTACAGGTGTCGACATAAGCCCAACGACAGTTTTGAGTTGTCAAGCCAATTCAGGCCACAAGTGTTCATATTTTACTTCCATATTTACTGGCCCGACGGTACACCAACGTTTCAGATTGTGGTAGATCACTTTTTTACCCGATTGTCATTGGCAGTCATATTTTTATCGCTTGTCCTTAAAACCGACGCCACAATTAAACATAATTTCCGCCTGACTTTCTTTCCCGCTTCCAATAATCGCCATCTTGTTTTGTTAAAACACTACTGCTCGCGGCGCCACATAATGTAAGCATGAAAAATCCGCACGGCTGCGCTAGCGGTGAAGTAAGTGCGCTGCGACTGAGACTTCGACATAACTGTTGATTTCTGATGGCACGGAAATGGTTATATATGATGTTCGTTATATCGATATAAGATTTAGCGAAGCTGTGCGTTTAGTTGCCGGAGGACTTTCTAAATGCGCAAGCCAAATCGTCATGAAGGCTGACGCCTAACGGCGAATGTTCGAATTACGCTGCTACTAATTTCGTTGTCTACGGCTTCAGTCGATGAAGATTTAACAAGATTGCCATCCAGAAAATTACTCTGGATGGCAGGTGGACAAGGAAGCCTTTTGGCTTATCGAGAGTCCAATACTTTTTATCTACATGTATCCTGCCTTTTTAAGGTGTGTGTCGATTTTATTTTTAAACATATTCACGCTACTAGCACCAACACAATCAGGAGATAATCTGTTTCATTCATTTACAGTCCTTTGTGAGAATGAGAACTTTCTTATATCTAATCTACACTGCTCCTTTACTAATGTAGCTTCATGTCCTCTGGTCCTTCTATTTTTCTTAACTGAGAAAAAAATGTTTCTATCAATATTTTCATAACCATTCAATATTTTAAACACTTCTATGTGATCTCCTCTCAATCTCCTGGTCTCTAATGTTGTTAAACCACATTCTTTTAGGCGTATTTCGTAACTAAGATCCCTCAGATTTGGTATCATTTTAGTCGCTCTCCTCTGTACTCTTTCTAGCATATCTATGTCCTTCTTGCGATATGGCCTCCATGCTTGTATACAATATTCTAAATGAGGCCTCACTATTGTTTTGTACAGCGGTACTATTAATTCTTTTTTCTTATACGCTATATTTCGCCTAATTAATCCAAGGATTTGATTTCCCTTTGACGCTGCAATTCCGCACTGCTCTGAAACCTTCATATCAGCACTAATGGTTAACCCCAAGTCCTTTTCTTTTACAGTAGTACTTAGAACAGTACCCCCCATTTTATATTTTACCTCTTCATTCCCATGACCTGTGTGGAGGCATTTACATTTCCCAAAATTGAACAGAATTTGCCACTTTTCAGACCATTTGATCAACCTATCAAGATCATCTTGTAAATGCTGTCTGTCTCCATCACTTTTAATCCTTCTAAACACTTTTGTATCATCCGCAAATTTTAACACCTTGCTTGTTATATCATCGTCCAAATCGTTGATATATATTAAGAATAATATAGGTCCTAGTACTGTTCCCTGTGGTACCCCACTCAATACCGATTTCCAGTTTGAAGCCTCCCCATCAACTACTACACGTTGTCTTCTGTCATTCAGCCATTTTTCTATCCAGTTTATTATACCATTTCCTATGCCATGGGCCTTTAGCTTAAGGAGTAATCTTTGTGTGGTACTTTGTCGAAAGCTTTTTGAAAATCTAAATAGATGATATCTACTGGTGATCCCTCATCTACCCACCTAGTGATGTCTTCCAAAAAACATAACATATTTGTTAAGCATGACCTCGCTTTTAAAAACCCATGTTGAGATGGGTTTATCAAGTTATGTTTAACAAGAAAATCCACCATGTGATCTTTAATTAGTCTTTCTAATAATTTGCAAATCACTGATGTTAAACTCACTGGTCTATAGTTCTCTGACTTGTTTCTCGAACCTTTTTTAAATAACGGTATAATGTTTGCCTCTTTCCATTCTAAAGGAACCACTCCCTCTTCTAATGACAAATTGAAAACTGTTGCAAGCGGTACGCTAATTTGTTCTACAATTTCCAATAGTAGTTTGGGCGGAATCCCGTCCACTCCAGGTGATTTATTATCCTTCATAGCCCTTATTTTCTTAGCTACCATTTCCGAGGTTACAACTAACTGTCCTAAATAGTCTGAATCTGCCCCCTTGAACTTAGCCTCTGGTACTGGCAGTGAACTAATATCTTCCCTGGTAAACACTGAACTAAAATACTCATTCAGGTCTTCTGCCATTAAGAATCCCTCTGATATTGTATTTCCAGCACTATCTTCTAGAGGACCGACCTTATCCTGAACTTTCTGTTTGCTTCGAATATACGCATAAAAACTCTTACTGTCATGTTTTATATTACTAGCTAATTTTTTTTCATAGCTTCTCTTTGAATTTCTAATTTCAGCTGTAGCTTGATTAAGTGCTTCTTTATAAATGTTGTAGTCTTCATCATTTCCACATCATTTGTTTATACTTAATTTTTCTAATGGCTTCTTTCGATAAGTGTTTCTTTTTAGACCGTTTCCCTTGTTTTTTGAAAGGTACAAATTTATCGACTATGCACTTAATTTCACTATTTAAGATATTCCAGCATTCGGTTGCTGTCTTATTCTTCAGTGTGTTATTCCAGTCTATCTTTGAAGAAAATATTCGTCATCATAATCGAAAAGCTGGGTTGTCATCATTTATTTCTCCTCATTTAAAAATGCTATCTGACATATAAATAGCACCTAGAAGTCCGAAAAGTACTTTGTGTTATTCGTCGAAGCGCAACTATAAACAACTGATGTCAACGCGTTTCCAACAATAATTGCCCCCGTTCGTTGTTTGGTTTTCCGCAAAACATGTACAGTTCGTTGGCTAAGTACTTGTTTTGACTGAAAATTTGCCATTTAAAAAACAATTTGCCCTTTTGAAACATAACATTCGTTAATAAAAACGGAATTTACCTTTTTCATCAATGGAATTTTTAGACGGAAAATTAGAGCCCGCAGTTACTGTCATTGCAAATAATTTTCTAGACATGTTGATATATTTCGATCAGAACTATCCCTATTATAATAATAATATTGCTTTTATTTCAGACAGTCAGCATGTCAATATTAAAACAATACATTGATAAAAAAAAAACAGTCAAACCGGCGACTGTTCTACAAGAAACACTTATTTTATTTCGGGAATAATATATTTGATTTTGTGACTTGCTGCAACTACATTTCTCCAGTTTTGTTACGTCGACCTAACTGAAACCCTGTTTTGATGTATTAACAATAATTATTATAAAAAACAAGTAACCGCATTTGGCTGATTTTAGCACAACGAATGATTGGTGGATGCAGAAACTTACGTCACAATAATTATAATTGTTACCTTTGTGTATTACACTACTAAGGTGACATGGCATCCGCCATATCAAGTCTTCCCGTATACAGTTCTCGCATAAGCAACTTTTTCCTACGTTTTTGACGCAACAAAAAAGGGGTTGGGTCTTCAACAAAACGTACGATGAATTCCGACATCTTAGCACGTGCTACAGCCATTTTGTAAGCTTGACACACCTGGTTGCTAGGCAATAAATCACGTGATGAATCCAGCAATTGGGGAAGGTTCAGTGCATGGCGTCCCATTGTTGATAATAATAATAAACGCATGACACGCAGATATAATGTGTCGCATTTGCCACCGTTTTATCTCTAAAAAGCATAGTATGTGAACAACATTGATGTGCAGTTGAGGAAGTGATATGTAGTCCATGGGGCATGTTGATCCACTGTACATTTGTATTTAAAGATGGACCATCTCAAAATACAACTTTAAACGATATCCTTAACTAGAAGTATGCGGAAGCGTGTCCTATCATGGAATGTGAACCTGCGACATAAGCATTGTGCCATTTGCTATTACTTTTGTTTTATTGTATTACTTTTGTTACTGTACTCAAAGTGTCAGATTCGCTCGAATGCTTCGCATCAACGGAATTTTTTGCGGCGCGCCGCCGTCACTTCAGCTTCTACGTAACTTCAGCTTCTCCACAGTCTCGGTGCGACTGGTAACATCGGAAAAAGACGGGTGTGCTGTTGAATTTTAACGCGGCGGCGTTCATAATATCCGAAGATGTATGGCCATGTCTACAGTGGCACATACAACAGGTCTACGTTGGCACATTCAACAGATTTACGTTGGCACATTCAATTGGTCTACGGTGACAAATTCAACTAGTCTACGGTGGCACGTTCAACAGGTCTGTGGGGTACGCCAGGACCGTAGCTAGCTTAAAACAACAAGCGGGACAGTAAACAATTTTCAGTAAGGCATTCACCCGGGGCCGGGGGTTCTCTCCCAGAAATTGTTGAAAATGTACCCCTTGGTGCAATCTAGCGTATTTTAGTTAAACTTTTCGCCCAAGGCTCGAGTATTGTTTTAGTGTCTGTCGCATGCTGCGTGGGAATGAAAACAAATATGTTAAAAGAAATAATTAGTATCAAATGGCAATACATTCATCAACATATACAGTTATGCATCATATACGTAATATCTGTCCAACAGTTACACTCGTCTGAAATTGTTATACAAGACAATTTCCTCTCGCCGTCGCATGCAGTGATTCTCAAATTGGCCTTTCACAAATAAATCTCTTTGGGGGTGGGAGGAAAATACGATTTTTCTATGGACATATAACATTCCGAGGCCATTGAGCCGTCTTTCTGTTATAGTTGACCGACTCCACCACTTGAGGCGTCGCAGGCAGAGAAGGACCTGTTGCAAGCAACACTTCCGACAGGAGTTGTGAGGAAAATGTTTACGATCTTCCTGATGACGGCAAATGTTTGAGCACACGTCGAAATCTGTTCACGTGAAGACGACGGTCGTGAAATTTGAGGGTCATCGTACTTCTTTCGCCACTTTGCGATTTCCACAGGAAGGTCGTTTTGTTCAGCCGAACTGAGATACCTACTGTAGTGCTGTGTTAGTGCTGTGTAATATAGTTTCCGTAAGTTGGACGGCAGGATGTCTTGAACAGTAGTGAGTCCATTGTGGTCACTCGAAAATCGTTTAGCCAACTCGTCTAGGATGTGACCAATAACTGGCTAAAATGTATTAATGCGAAAGTCAGCGGTTGATTCCCCCGTAGATACGCGATGGTGCTAAAGCTATGCCGTTCTGCATTGACGAATCTCAATACATGTAGCGTTGGCCACCAGCCCAACACGGCGCCATATTTCATCCCGCCATGATGGGATGGTCCTGCAGTCCCGGATGCATTTAATCGAGAACGAAATGTCGTCGTAGGCATCTCCCAGATTTCCCTGTTTGGCTTGGAGGTTCTTGGCCACGGATCCAAAGAAGCTGAGCATCTTCTGGGCTACCACTAGGGACATGATAACTATAACAGGCCGAAACTGCCCTTTTAAAGAAAGGTGCCCTTTTTAAATCGGGAAAAGAGCACTTAACATACGGAGTATCACTCAATGACATAATTGCTGTTCTTGAAGCAACTACCAGCACCCTTCACTCTGTCCCATATCGTCAAGCATGGGCACGATCGCTTTCAGGCACGGATCTAGGATTTCGGGATATATGGCGCGGGCCAGTTTCTAAAAATAAGGCACTTTGACCAATAAGTGGGCATGAAATCACAAAGACATAGTGACATCTGGTCGCACGCATATGAGTGCCCTGTAATTTACAGATTGCTTTTTAATTTCACGCGGTATTTGTGCTTACAGGGATCGACGTTGGCGCTTCAATATATGCGATATCAAACTTCGTCAACCGTGACAGACTTCCAACACAATCACAGATCATTAACTGGAGGAACTCCGTGCGATGTCGCCTCGGTTTGTGCCGCCAACATTCTGCTCGGCAGGCGGCAGCACTTCACGTCGACCTTGTCAAAACGGAAACGCCTCGTTGCCACAGGAACTGTCTCATACTGGGTTATGTTTGTTATATCATTTATGTTGTATCACACCACAACACATCACTTTCTAAACTATGTGTACTTGGACAATAATCAACTACAAATCGTAGTGGTTTATAGGTGAAACGTTTAACGCTGACATTCAGACAGGAATCATGACTGAATGTCAGGATCCGATCTGTCGGCTAGACATCACGTCGATACTGAAGAAGTCATAAGTGGGATGGATCTGACGATAGCAACGGTACGTCTTAGTGGGAGCCACTGATAACTATTTGTTTTAGAATTAAAAGTGTTTTGTTTTAATTAATTTAGATTTTTCTGCTGGCTTCAAATAAAGATGTATATACGCATGTGTTGTTATAAATATATATACATATATTATATATATATTGGATTTGGAAACAACATGCTGAGGCCTTCGCCCAACCACGAGAAACTACGGCTGCACAATGATGATGATGATATATAATTATACATATTCATATATATATATATATATATATATATATATATGCCTCAGCATGTTGATTCCATATCTGCATGTCTTGCGCCATCCTCTGCCAGAACGATAAGTTCAGACGGCGGCGGCTAATACACTGCAACCGAATTACAGGTGTCAGGACGATAAATTCAGACTGCGGCGGCTTATATACAGAAACCGAGTTACTCACCGAGTCTGCGAATAACTGATTTTCACGGGTGTACTGCGATAGTCTTTTAGTACTTTTCGCAGTGCGCTCGGTGACAGTGCTTCACGAGAAACGTTCCTCCGGCAGTGTGCCCCAATTGTCGCCTTGATACATCATTGGCCTGTTTTATGTACACACAGCTCCAGCATGCATCTTCGGGCCTGTTCTAACAAACAGCTCCCTCGCAGTGTCTGACCGCATTCCCCAACAGCCAGCCCTGATCCTCATTAAAGCCCTCCTTAAATAACCTATATATATAGCCTTGGGGCAGACGCTGTCCCTTGATTATGTCATTTCCAAAGTCTAGGGATCTCTAGAAGTCTTGGCAGGGTGCCAGTGAACTTACAGTAACCTTCTGAACAAAGGTCCTCTGTATGTAGGGCTCTTGCCTACCCAAAACCAGATGGCCTCATATGTAAACAAATCCCCCACCCCAGCTATAGCCATTTGCATATAGATTGGCTTTTCTCAGCACTACAACATTCAGTAATCAAGAATAGTTATACTATGTGTGTTATTGTTCTACATTATCTACACTATCGTTGTGAGTAATCTGTACATCTTTGATAACAGACATATCTGTCTGTAGTTCTTTAAGTCTTTCTTATTTCCCTTCTTGAAGATTATCACCGATATTCTCGTCATTCCATGCCTGTTGATTGCTTTGACTACACTTGTCACACGTAGTTGGATCATCTCAGTGATGCTTTCGCCCATGGTGTCGATGTCGTCTAGTTCTTATAGTGTCTCGAATCGATTTCGCAATTCTCTTGTTTGGTATCTACACTTGGCGGTCTCTTGTTTGTCAACTTCTTCCTTTCAACCTTGAAGTTCAGATTGATATTGCTCATTACTGATCTACCCTTGTGACCTCTGTTAGATCGACGTGTTTACAGTGTGCAAGTTTCAATCTACTATTTCTGCCAATTTTATACAATTTTTAATATCATACGTACATAGCACTTCGCGATTACACCTAGAAGGGAGGGAGGGAGAGAGAAGGTGTACCTTGCATCAAGTTGTACGTATATGACACGGGGAGGGGGGGAGGGAGGGAGAGAGAAGGTGTATCGTGCATCAAGCTGTACGTATATGACAGGGGGGAGGGAGGGTGAGAGAAGGTGAATCGTGCATCAAGCTGTACGTACATGACAGGGGGGAGGGAGGGAGAGAGAAGGTGTATCTTGCATCAAGCTGTACGTATTGACAGGGGGGAGGGAGTGAGAGAGAATGTGTATCTTGCATCAGGCTGTACATATATGACAGGGGGGAGGGAGGAAGAGAAAGAAGTTGTATCTTGCATCAAGCTGTACGTATATGACAGGGAGGAGGGAGGAAGAGAGAGAAGGTGTGTCTTGCATCAAGCTGTACGTATATGATAGGGAGAGGGAGGGAGAGAGAAGGTGTATCGTGCATCAGGCTGTACGTATATGACAGGGGGAGGGAGGGAGAGAGAAGGTGCATCTTGCATCAGGCTGTACATATATGACAGGGGGGAGGGAGGGAGAGAGAAGGGGTATCGTGCATCAAGCTGTACGTATATGACAAGGGGGAGGGAGGGAGAGAGAAGGTGTATCGTGCATCAGGCTGTACGTATATGACAGGGGGGAGGGAGAGAGAAGGTGCATCTTGCATCGGGCTGTACATATGTGATATATTATAATATTCAACTGGATAGTTGATCCATTATCGTCCAGCCAGTGACTAACAGGTGACGGACCAGCAGGTAAAAGCTTACCGGTCACCAGTTTGAACAGTCAACGGTTCCGCCTGAACGGCCATGGACAGCGAACCCAGTCTGGTGGCTAACGGTCCGTGTGATGCCTGTTGCTGCTCACCTGTTCTAACTGTACACTTGCCACCAGTCGACGCCACCTGTGATCCGGGAAGTGAAAAGACAACTAGAAAACGCGCCGAACAAAAAGCTGCAAAAGGAAAACACGATGAAAACTGGAAATTCTGCGTAAAGAATTGCATCCACAACGGTAAGGGCAACAACAAAATGGTACAATGCCATTTGTGACAGGCGTTGGTGCATCCGGAGTGCGTGGGCGAAGACAATAAGGACATCGCAGGCATGTGGTCATGCACATCCTGTCGTATATTACCAACACTTGTAGAGCGTCTACTAGAGAAGACGTCTTTGCTCGAGCCGTTGGTCGTGAAACTCGAGCGATCGAACCAGCGGCTTGTCACCTTGGTCGGTGAGCAGCGTCAGGAGATATGAGGTCTACGAGACGACATAAGAACGTCAGGCAAACGTCAAAACGCCGACACCGACGCCGGCGAAGGGAGACCACAGGCAGTGACGATGCTTATGAGAAACAGCCAGCTACGAGATGTTTGCGTGGAGAAAAATTCTCATGGAAACCCAATAAAAATACGAAGAAAATCGGGCGCCACCCTCACCGATATTGGGGAGATGATTGACGACGCGGCCAAAACGGAAACAATCAAAGAAATCTTCATCGTCGGAGGAACTCACGAGGCAATGACTGAAATGAACGTTGCAGACATCAAAGAAAACATCGCACGACTACAACGAAAGGCAAAAACCGTGACACCAACCGTCACGGTGAGCAGCGTGCTGCCGTCGAAGCGCCTAGCCAATCTAGAACGTTTTGCCGACGTCAACTCGCAAGTGAGGACAACATGCAACGAAATCGACGTCACATTCGTCGACAATGACGCCAACATTACGTTCCGAAATGGGACTGTCGTCGATGCTGCTATCCAGAGGGACGGACTGCACCTGTCTGAGAGTGGACTTGTCAGACTGCTGTCAAATCTCGCACTCCGGGAACAGTTACGCAGGCGCAACCAACGTCAACAACAACACCGACACATAGCTATGCACGCAGTACAAGAGCGTCGCCTGACAATAAGTGGACAATAGTTGATCGCCGTACTCGTCAGAGGCACACGCGGAGCAAGTGTGCCAAATGTAGTGAGAAGAACCACGTCACCTGCAGACACCCCGAGAAAGTGCAGTGTCGTCAGTGCGGGGAACAGGGACATAAAGAAAAACATCACACCCGTGATTAGGGAATGGGCCTAAACGATCTGGCCATTGAACTCTCATCGAACATGCACATTGTGGACTCTAATACAACGCGGTATTGTGTTCCCAATCCTACAGGGAGCATAAAACGCAAATGGGATCTGCCCTCCCTAATTAATTTAATGTTTTAACTGTAGCAACACATGATGTGTCGATTGTATGTGTCAGTGAAACATGGTTTAAAGAGTATACGGATTCTAATAGCCTTACAATGCAAGGGTTTTGCTTGGAGTGGAAAGATTGATGTCATGGACGAGTCGGAGGTGTAGCTTGTTACATTAGAAATGACTTAATGTATTCGAGGTTGAGTGATATGGAGGATCACGATATAGAGGTAATATGGATTAAGATTATGCCGAAAAAAATGCCTAGGAAATTGTCATGTATGTTGTTAGCATGTATATATTACACTCCAAAGACGGAGTTTTTGAAAATACGTGACCATATAATCACGCGCGTAGATATCATGGTACGCAGACATCCAGAATGTGGTGTGATTGTAAGTGGGGATTTCAATCAGTTGCATGACAATTTTATGAAAACGCACTATAGATTTGTCCAAGTAGTGAATGTAGTAACACGTGAACATGCGATATTAGATAAAATATGGGCGAATATGGAGGAGGTATATACATCGCCTGTTACTATTTCCGAACTTGGGTCATCAGACCACAACTTGGTGTTGCTTAAACCAAAATGTAACCGTTTAGGTGACACTGGGTGTATGCCACGTTTATCCGTAAGGTGTATGGGGCCAAATGAAAAAGCCGCATTTGCTATGGCTTTGTCTGCCATTAAATGGGAACCACTATTTAGGCTTAAGTCATGTGCAGATCAGTATTTATATTATAAAACTGTTATTTGCAATCTCATGGAAATATGCTTTCCTATTAAGGTCGTGATGCGGCACACATCTGATAAACCATGGGTTACGTACTGGTTTAGAGCATTAGTACTTAAAAGACAGCGCGCTCACATGAGTGGGGATTTGAACCAAGCACAAATATTGCGTAATAAGGTTAACCGCGCCGCTTCGAGACTTAAGTACAATTTTTACCAAACACAAACTGCAGCACTGAATGAATTAAGTTCCCACGATTGGTGGAAAAAAATAATGGGACTTAAAACAAATGATAATAAAATAATAAATAACTTCAATATCCTCAGACAATCCGAGCTCAGTGGCGCACCAAAACCAAAGGATTAAGCATTCTCGTAATCGTGTGATAGGCGAAAGTCGTTAACAAATGGATGGATGTGCTAGGAAGCTAGGGAGGATAGGCGATATTGAAAAGATAGGTTCTGAGGTGACGACGAAATGTAACAATATTTTCTGCTGATTTAACATTAAAGGGAAGCGAATTCCATATAGTTGGCACGGCAACTGAAAAAGCTCGAGTTCCAGCCTTTGTCTTAACTGTGGGAACAGATAGCAACTTCGAACTAGACGACCGAAGTTGTCTGGCTTGTCTAGCTGGTTTGAGCATTGAGTGTAAATAACTAGGTTGTTTGGATGAAAGGGCTTGGTAGGTGATTGTGCAGATCTTAAACATAATGCGATATCGCACGGGGAGACAATGCAGTGATTTTAGAAGTGGCACTGAGCGGGAGAATCGAGGAGATTGTGTGACTACCCTTGCTAAACAATTTTGGACACGTTGTAGTTTTGCAATATCCTTGATAGCAATATTATGAAGGAGGGAATTGCAATAATCTAATCTGCTGCTAACAAGAGCTGTTGCGATAGTCTTAGCGACAGAAAGCGACATATGTCGGCGAATGCGGCGAAGATCACGGATATGATAAAAACAGCAACGGCGCGTTTGGGATATGTATTATGTGAAATTCAAGTCGCAATCAAAGGTCACTCCTTGATTCCGAACTGATGCTGCTGGTGTGATATTTTGACTCAGGATGCATGTTGGAAAAAAGTAATTATGTTTACCTCGCTGCATTGGAGTACCAATGATGAGGAATTCAGTTTTGTCTGCATTTAACTTTAATTTGCTATCGGTCATCCATGACAAAACATCTTAGAGACAATCGTTGAGTCGGTTTAGGGATTGACTTGTATCGGGCGTGGCCAAGGAAATGTAGATATGTGTGTCGTCTGCATAAAGGTGATGATCCAAGTTATGACTTTGGATTACAGAGCTGAGTGGCGTAGTGTTGAGAGTGAAAAGCAAAGGCCCAAGAACGGAACCCTGGGGAATGCCACATGAAGTGGGGAGTGAGGTTGAAAAGTAATTATCTATCTTTATACATTGATGTCTATTGGTTAGATATGAAGAAAACCATGTCAGAGCTGTGCCAGATATGCCATACCACATTGATAAACGTCTGACAAGAGTGCTGTGATCAATGGTATCAAAGGCGGCAGACAGATCAAGCAAGGTAAGTGCAGTTACTTTGCCTTTATCAATGTTTAATATAACATTATTGTGTACTTTTAGGAGAGCAGTCTCTGTTGAATGAAATTGTTTGTATGCTGATTGGAGCACACTGGATATACAAGTTGAGCTGATATGACACCTTAGACGGCTTGCTACGACTTTCTCAAGTATCTTAGAAATAAAGCTAAGATTAGAAATTGGCCTATAATTTTTGAAATCATCTTTTGGCACAGAAGTCTTCTTGAGAACAGGATTTACATGTGCATGTTTAAAATCATCTGGGAATTTACCCGAACTCAGTGATAAATTTATGATATTAGTTATTGTACCAAGTAAAGAGTCAAGACATGCTTTTAGTAGTATGGTTGGTAATGGATCGAGATCGCATGACTTATTTGGGGAGGACATTATTATTTTCCTCACTTCATCAACTGTGGCTGGCTCAAACAATACAAGTGGATAATTTACTTGTGGGGAGTCCACATTTACAGTACTTAAAGAATGACATGGAAAAGCAGAACGTATAAGACTTATTTTATCTTTGAAATTACTAGAAAACGAGTCACACAGAGATTTGACTGAGACATGACTAGGTAGAGATGGAGGCGGCCGTCTGTGTAAAATATGATTTATGCAGCTGAATTATGATTTATCCATAGCTGACGTGGGTTACAGAGACCATATTTGTGTAATAATTTGATTTAGCTTTGGCCATTTGTCTGTTGCAGTAGTGCCACCGTTTAGAATATCGTGATCTGTCCAAAGGCGAGCGTGATTTGCGCCGTACACGTTCAAGATAGCGCATTTTAGATTGTAGAATTTCAGGTGTCATCCATGGAGCATGTGGCTTTTGGGACACAGATTTATATCTCAGGGGTGCATGTTTATTAAGTAAATCTTTGAGTACTTGACAGCACTGTCGACACAGATCTGACAGATGTTCTTTGGGGTTACTGATGAGATCGGATTTAAGGATGTCTGTCATTAATTGTTGCAATGTCACTCTGATGGATCGGTCGGTAAAACACATTGTGTTTGGACTCTACGGGAATTCTAGGAACTTTGAGATCAGCAATGACAGTGTGGTGGTCTGATAAACCATCTGAAGCAGTAGGTGTCTGAATATTGTTACAATCTGAACAGGTGATTAATGGATCGAGCCAATGGCCATGTATGTGTGTTGAGATGGTAACGTTTTGTTTCATGTCAAAGGATGCCAGAATGTCATTAAATGTACTTGTTGTTGATGAAGGTGTGTCCAGATGAAGATTAAAATCACCGAGTATATAAAATTCTGAATAAATACTTGCCAGATTTTCAAGTAGATCCTGGAATTCTTCAAAGAAATGGGCAGGGTGTCCCAGAGGGCGATAAATGCACACAAAATAAGCAGAGAAAGATGAATCGGAAATTTCGGCACAGATGGTCTCAAAGCTGGAGTAATCAAGGTTTGAATGCAAATTAACTTTGAACTGTTTTGAGACGAGAAATCCAATACCATCACCTCGCCCAACTGAACGTGGGCGATGATGGAAGGTGAAATTGGAAGGAGAAATGTCAGCAATGCATGCAGCTGTGTCTCGTGGTCTGAGCCAAGTCTCAGTGACTACAAGGATGTCTATTGTCTTGGAAGTTAATAAATCGGTAAGCGAGGCTGTTTTGTATCGAATAGATCGAACGTTAGTGGTGGCTACTCGAATATTGCGCCTGATAGCAGGTCCAGGATTAAGACTTACATCTCCTGCTAGTAGTAAAATAACTGCCAATTTAAACGTTGGCTTAGAGCGGGGGATTAGCAGTAACTTTCTATTAAAGAAAAGATTAATACATGGCAAACTGTGAAGATGTGACAAGGAATTTTGTGTTCTCATGTACTGAGAAACTGTTAAAATGACAGACGACCGTTGGGGACTAAGTGGCTTGCACAGCGTAAAATCGTGACTTCTCGAAGCAGCAGAACAGGATAAAAATAAAACACACAATAAAAGTGCTGGTGACATTGTCCTGGTGACAGTGTACTTTCCTCAAAATGGTGAAGAATAAAATGATAATGTCTCATAAAAATAACAAATCATTGAAAATAATAAAATATTCTAAAGTTGTATAATTGTACTAAAAATAATGTAAATTTCTAGGTTATTAAAGAGTGGGTTGGCGATAATCAATGGCAATATTACAGGTCGTATGATTGTTCGCGCTCAGCAGGTCTGTGCAAAGGTCTTCACCTCCCCCCAGGGCGATTCTGGGTATAAAAGAAAGTCTTGTTGAAAAGACCTGTTAGTATATAGTTTATAAGGGGACTGCCTTAGTATGTTGTGTACGTAAGCCTGCTAGCGCGAAAATCAAATCGACCTGTATTATTTAACAAGATTTAACAAGATTGCCATCCAGAAAATTAACTCTAGATGGCAGGTGGACAAGGAAGCCTTTCGGCTTATCGAGAGTCCAATAATTTTTATCTACGTGTATCCCGCCCTTTTAAGGTATGTGTCAATTTTATTTTTAAACATATTCACGCTACTGGCATCAACACAATCAGGATACAATCTGTTCCATTCATTTTCAGTCCTTTGTGAAAATGAGAACGTTCTTATATCTAATCTACACTGCCCCTTTACTAATGTAACTTCATGTCCTATGGTCCTTCTATCTTTCTTAACTGAGAAAAAAATATTTCTATCAATATTTTCATAACCATTCAATATTTTAAACACTTCTATCTGATCTCCTCTCAATCTCCTGGTCTCCAGTGTTGTAAAACCACATTTTTAGGCGTATTTCATAACTAATATCCCTCAGTTTAGGTATCATTTTAGTTACTCTCCTCTGTACTCTTTCTAGCATATCTATGTCCTTCCTGCGATATGGAATCCACGCTTGGATACAATATTCTAAATGAGGCCTAACTATTGTTTTGTACAGTGGTATTATTAGCTCTTTTTCCTTATACGTTGTTTCGCCTAATTAATCCAAGGATTTGATTTCCCTTTGAAGCAGCAATACCGCACTACTCTGAAACATTCATATCAGCACTAATGGTCTTTTTCTTTAACAGTAGTACAGAACCTCCCATTGTATATTGTACATCTTCGTTCCCATGTCCTGTGTGGAGGCATTTACATTTCCCAAAATTGAACAACATTTGCCATTTTTTAGACCATTTTATCAACCTGTCAAGATCATCTTGTAAATGTTGTCTATCTCCATCACTTTTAATCCTTCTAAACAATTTTGTATCATCCGCAAATTTCAACACCTTACTTGTTATATCGTCATCCAAATCGTTGATATATAGTAAGAATAATATAGGTCCCAGTACTGATCCCTGTGGTACCCCACTCAAAACTGATTTCCAGGTTGAAGCCTCCCCATCAACTACTACCCGTTGTCTTCTGTCAATTAGCCATTTTTCTATCCAGTTAATTAAACCATTTCCTATGCCGTGGGCCTTTAGTTTAAGCAGTACCCTTTGATGTGGCACTTTGTCGAAAGCTTTCTGAAAATCTAGGTAGATGATATCTACTGGTGATCCCTCGTCTACTCACTTAGTGATATCTTCAAAAAAACATAACATATTTGTTAAGCATGACCTCGTTTTAGAAACCCAAGTTGAGATGGGTTTAAGAAGTTATGTTTAACAAGAAAATCCACCATGTGATCTTTATTTAGTCGTTTTAATAATATGCAAATCACTGACGTTAAACTGACTGGTATGTAGTTCTCTGTCTTCTTTCTGGAATCTTTTTTAAATAGCGGTATAATGTTCGCTTCTTTCCATTCTAAAGGAACCATGCCCTCTTCTAATGACAAGTTGAAAACTGTGGCAAGTGGTATGCTACTTTGTTCTACAATTTCCAATAGTAGTTTGGGCGGAATCCCAACCACTCCAGGTGATTTATTATCCTTCATAGCCCTAATTTTCTTAGCTACCATTTCCGGCGTTGCAATTAACTGTCCTAAATAGTCTGATTCTGCCCCCTTGAACTTAGCCTCTGGTACTGGCAGTGAACTGGTGTCTTCCCTGGTAAACACTGAACTAAAATACTCATCCAGGTCTTCTGCCATTAAGAATCCCTCTGATATTATATTTCCATCACTATCTTCTAGAGGACCGACCTTATCCTGAACTTTCTGTTTGCTACGAACATATGCATACAAACTTTTGCTGTCTTGTTTTATATTACAAGCAAATTTTTTTCGTAGCTTTTCTTCGAATTTCTAATTTCAGTTCTAGCTTGGTTTAGTGCTTCTTTATAAATGTTGTAGTCTTCGTCATTTCCAGTACGTCTATATGACTTCCACATGCGTTGTTTGTACTTACTTTTTCTAATGGCTTCTTTCGATAAGTATTTCATTTATGGTTGGACTTCGATAAACTAACCCCACCGTTAACGTTGAGTTTCCTGTAACAATGTTACACCAAACAGCTTCTTTACAGTCTGCTTCTCTTTCTAATTTTATTTCATAAGCCTGGATAGATTTTTTAACATATAAAATAACTCCACCTCCCCTTCTTCCTATTCTATCTTTCCTGAACATTACATAGCCTGTTAGTCCCAATTCATCATCTGATATATCAGTGGTGGCCCATGATTCGGTTACACCTATTATGTGAGGGTCAATAACTTCTACCATAATGTTTAGTTCATTTCTTTTGTTTACTATGCTCCTTGCATTTAGACAAACGCATTTATATCCTGATTCAGAACAGTTTTCCAGGCTGTTCTTTGCCGATTTATTTCTGCTGTCTTGATCTATGCCTCCAGTTTCAGGCTTCTCTGTGAATTCCCCCTGCGAATCTAGTTTAAATGGATGCAGCCTGTCCCACTGTCAACAGATTGCATCAAGTACTCTGAGAAAACTGCTGCCCCCTTTCCACTTAGATGGAGGCCATCTCTCATGTACATATCTTCCCTCCCAACAAAGTATCCCCATAAATCAATGAATACCACCCCCTCTTCTTTACACATCTACTCAACTAGTGCGTTGATCGCCATCCTCTTGCAGTTTCAGTATGCTGTCCCCTTCCTCCCATTACTGGCAACATTCCTGAGAGAATAATCTGTTCGACTCTTGTCTTCTTTAACTTCCTCACTAACTGTCTGTATTTCTGTACTATCTCAGTTGTTCCCTGCCTGTCTGCATCATTTTTCCCTACGTGTACTAGTATAGACCCTCCCTTGCCATGCCCCAATACCTTCTCTACCCTTTCAGTCACATGTTCTATCCTAGCACCCGGTAGACAAACAACGATGTCCTGCCCCTCGCTTAGTGACTTATCCGTCTTTCTCATAATGGAATCGCCCATAAACACCCTCTCTTTTCTCATTGCCCCCTCAATCACTGACTCAGAGTAGCTCCTTCTCCGGATTGCATCTGTCTGGTTGTAGTCGTGTTCCCCTGTCTTCTGCTCTCCTGTCACAATCCTGTCCGTTCCATTCTTTCCTAACGCTGTTTCTCTTGTCACCTTTCCTCCTGTCATCGTCCCTCCCAACTTCTCTTCTGTCACATTTACTCTCTCTTCCTTTCTTCCCGTCATCGTTCCTCCCATTGCTTTTCCTTCTCTCCTCTCCCGTCTCTTTTTCCCGCCTACCTCTTTCTCTAGTCACTTTCTCCCCTCCACCTTCACACCTGTCACATTTCCTGCCGTCGATCCTCCAATTTCTTCCCCTCCGATCACCTTCCCTCAGTCTCCTTTCCTCGGTCTTCTTGCCACTACTCTGCTCCTTCAGTCTCACAGTATTCACAACACTCTCCCTGTCCTCTCTCTTCATTTCACCTGTCTCCTTGATGATTCTCATCTCCATCCCCTTCACAATATCTACCAACCTAGCTACCTCCTTCTCCAGACATTTCACCTTCCAACACCCCACGCACTGAAAGGTGAATCCCTCTTCTTTGGTCTCTGTCCATGACTTCGCACAGCCGGATAGGGCAAAATCCACCCAACTGTGGCAGTTGTCGCACACCAAGTGTCTCTTTGCCATATCAGAATTTATTTAATAATAATAATCTAATTATCTATTTAAAATAGTTTAGTCAATTGTGTTTGCACTATTCACTGTCTATGTAGTCTTTAAGAAGACTGTTTTCTGTGCACAAATGTTACACTTTACGTAAGACTGCCTTATTTATTTACGTTATACCGCCCCTAGCGAATACCTGGGACACTAGCTACATAAACTTAGTTCGCCCGGTTATCGCAAATGATTAATTTTGACAACAAAGCTACCTTATCAAAGTGTCTAACAGGTACTGGCTTACACAGATATTATCTTATGTAAGTAGTTTTATGTTTGTTACTTTATCACCTATATATTCTACCACACATGAGATTTGTTAAACCTTGTTTACAAAATTATCGTAGGCTAACTAACTAGACTAACTATCTAACTAACTTTACGCTCAATTGCTACTCAATATGTGTTTACTATTACTTTATAAATGATATTAAGGCAAGAATAATACTTATCAATCAGTAATTCCACTTGTTTGTAAATTTTCTGCACCACCAATTTCTATGATCTATCGCCGTCAAATATCTCCTCGTTACGTTTACGTTATCGCCCAGATAATTTTAGTACACGATTTAACAGCGTTGGTGGTGACAATTTATAAAATGTTTGTTTAAGCAAACAGTGCAATATGTTGACGTTAATTCTACACTAGTATCACAGACAAAATTAAACGTTAGATTGCAAAAATTATTTCGAATCACGCAGTGAAAAAAAATAAACAAGTACAACCTTACGCCACCTAGCGACCAACCGATAATTCATGTATGAAAGGTCTTACTAACAAAACAACGAATTGTGATTGTGCGTTACTAGCCAGTAGAATGAACGAGGTTTTTGTATCTGTAAGCGAACATTTACCTCGTTTAAACAAGGATCACTAAATATTCACAGTAAACGAGGAACTGCCAGATCAGTATGTTATCAGTGTAATGACTATTTTCAAAGCTTTACAGGGTGCTAAGGTAAACAAGGCTACTGGGCTAGATAACATTCCTGCGTGGGTGTTAAGAAATCACGCAAACGTCCTCGCTCCTAAATTAACTGCTATCTTTAGCAAGTCTCTAAGAGAAGGAGTACTCCCTATGGAATGGCAAATGGCCAACATAATACCGTTATCAAAACCAAACCCATCTGTGTCGATTGAAAAAGATATTAGACCAATTTCACTAACTCCAATAGCTGCTAAGGTGTTTGAATCAATACTAATGAAATAGGTGGATGACACAATTGAAGGCGAAATTGATGCTAAGCAATTTGGTGGAATTAGTTGAAATTCCACAACAGACTTTCTTGTCGAAGTGGTACACAAATTGTATTAGGCGACTGATAAATCGGATTCTTATGTCCGTGTTGTAATGCTAGATTTTACTAAAGCGTTTGACCTTATTAATCATCATTTATTGCTATAAAAGCTGCAGTTGTATGGTTTGCCTTCACATATTATAAGATGGCTGGCAACATTTTTATTGGACAGAACTCAACAAGTAAAAATAGGAATTAAATATTCGCATTCTGGTCACCCCAACGGGGGAGTACCACAAGGAACACTGTCTGGACCTAAATGTTTTCTAGTCTACATAAATGATTTAGAAACGCCTGTTCCATTATATAAGTATATAGATGAGAGTACATTGTTCGAAGTGTGCGATAGAAAGGGTGTATCTGTTATACAAGAATAGGTTGACGTTGCTGCTAGGTGGACAGAACAGAATTATATGAAAATTAATTCAGGAAAATCAAAAGAAATGATCATCCGTTTTGCACAAGACCGCAATTTTCGAAACACTATCCCGAATATAAAGATCGATGGAAAAGATGTAAATCAAGTATATCATGCCAAACCTCTAGGTGTTACAATTTCACAGGATCTGACATGGAATAAGCATGTGGAAAATATTGTGAAAAGGGTCGGGAAACGACTGTACATGTTGTATCAATTATAGCGATTAGGAATTAGCCAGAATGATCTGGTCACTATATATGACAGTGTTGTGAGACCTGTTTTAGAAAATGCATGCCCTGTATGGCACACAAACTTGCCTCAGTATTTATCTGACAGTATTGAAATAACACAAAAAAGAGCATTAAAGTGTGTTTTCCTGCAATAAGTTACGCTGAGATACTCAGGTATGTTAAATTGGAAAGTAAGACGGGACTGCCTTTGTCAAAAATATTTCAATAAGATTAAAGTTAGTACACACATATTAAACTATCTGCTGCCTGACAAAAGGCATACCAAATATGACATCAGACAGCGTAATGTGTACCTTTTGCCAATAACACAAACAAACAGATACCGTAGCTCCTTTATACCATGGGAATTACACAACTGCCAATAACGAATGAAGGGCAAAAGGATGGTATTTATATTGAATGACGTTTCAGTGTATTAATACTGTAGGACGTTTTAATATATTAGTTGTTTTTTAGTGTATACTGTGAATCCAACTCAGTTGAGTTGCTAATAAACATGCGTTATTCTATTTATTCTATTCTTTATTCTACCTATCTGTGGTGACTTCCGATGTTGACTTGGTTTATGACAGTTATGTCAGTGACCATGTCTGGCCTGTTTGTCAGGATGTAGTCAATTTCGTTCTTTGTTTCTCCATTTGTGCTTTTCCACGTCCATCTCCTCTCTGCTTTCTTCTCGAACATGGTATACATGATTTTGTACTGTCTTGATGGTGCCCATTTTACCATGGTGTCGCCTATTGCGTTTTTCACACCTAGGCCATATTTGCCTGTTGCCGTTTCCGAAATGTTTGTTCGTTTCCCTACTTGCGCATTAAAGTCTCCCATCACTATCGTGTAGTTGGTTTGCTTTTCTAAGATTTCATTCACGTCGTTGTAGAAGTTGTTTGCTTCATCCTCTACTCTACTGTATGCCTATTTGCCGACGACTGTCTCCTGTACCGAAACATCAACTCACGAGATGATGCAGAAAAACTACAAGATGACATATATAAGCTACATATGTGGGAAAAGAACTGGATGGTGGAGTTTAATCCGGACAAGTGCGAAGTTATCCGAATTACCAACAGAAGGAAGAAGAGAATTGTCAGTGATTACTCTATCCACGGACAACAATTGAAGGAGGTCAATGGAGCCAAGTACCTTGGAGTAATCATCGACAGGACACTAACATGGAGCGAACACATCAACATCGTAATAAAGAATGCTAACAACACCAGAGCTTTCCTACAGCGGAACATCAGCAGATGCCCACAAGCCATCAAAACATTATGCTATCAGACGTTCGTTAGACCCACCGTGGAATATGCGTCGACAGCATGGGATCAATCCACAGAGAAAACATCAAGATTGTGGAATATGTACAACGACAAGCTGCTCACTTCGTGAAGAGCGACTACCGTCGACGCAGCAGTGTGAAAACCATGATCGAAAGTCTGAAATGGGAGACCCTTGCGAGTAGGCGGGCTAATGCCAAGCTCATAATGCTCTATCGCATCAGGAACAAGCTAATGGACATAACAACGACTTCACTCACCGCCGCTTCAACTCGTACCAGAGGCAACGCATATCGCTACTTCCAGACATTCACCCGCATCGACACATGCAAGCACTCATTCTTTCCAAGCACCATCAAACCATGGAACAAATGCACACAACAGCTAGTTAGCAAACAATCACTGGACTCATTTAGAAAGCATCTCCTCTCGCCTGCCTAAAGTAATCTACGCCCATAAAGCTACAGGCACACCGACGATAGGGTCTTCTAAGCTGTCTAAACTCCACAAAATAAACAATAGACCGAAGCCAGCGCTACACCACCCGCTACTTTTGACGGCCCACCCAAGCTCGACAATACTCTAGCCACATACGTGTGGCTGATACAGAGTTCTGAGCTATACATAAGAAGAAGAAGAAGAAGAGTATGATGTTATTGGTGCACATATTTGTACTATCGTCAGTTTGTAGAACTTTGCTATGCATATAAACAGTTCTGCTACTCTGGGGCTGATGCTGTTAGCCCTCACTCTAATGTATTTCCATTTCCTGTTTATGAGAAAGCCTACTCCTGTTCGCCATGGAATGGTCTTGTAGGTGGCCGCTTTGTTAGGTAGTGAAGCATTCCTCTCTTCTTCTGATTTTTCTGATACCGATCATATCCCATGCCAGCCTGGTTTCCTTACGTTCTTCCTCCAGTTCTTGTATCAGTTTATTATTTAGTAGTGTTCTTAGTTTATATGTTGCTATCTTCAGTCTACTTACCTTCTTCGGTGGCTCTTCTTAACCCAGAGATTCTTAGCACCCCCCGCACGCACGTAGCCCTAGTTGACCCGAACCGCCTCCTTGGTTATATACTCTTTCGATGCTGCTAAGGACTGGGGCCTTGGCTTCATTGTACTTTGCATGCTGGTGTTGTTGGCCTACCCTTTCACGCAGGCCGATGCAGGTTGTATATATATATATATATTTATATATATATTGCACATATGGTATGTATGGTCAAATCCACCGAACTGATAGATTGGGGCTCCATACAAAGTCCAAAATACAATTGCCTGAATCTTTTGTTGCTTTATGGTATTTAATGTGCATGATATTGAAGCGACTTCTCCAAACATTGGGCACACTAATTCACAAAAATGAGGATTTTATAGTTGCTTGAAGTTCTGAAGTGGATAATCATCCGTGGACCATAAGTTATCGTCCGTTTACTGGTCCTAATCCCCAGCATAATGGTGTTCTATCGCAGTTTTAATTTTCTATCAATGGATAACGTGTGGACACATGTCACAACAAGCTAGAATCAACGAATAACATGTCACTACCAGCTAGAATCTTTTTTTAAAAGGACATAAACTGAATTGATGTTGACACGTATGGATAATAATGAAATACCTATACATATAATGCATAGTATGTGAACAACATCGATATGTTGTTGAGGAAGTGATATTTTGTGTGTGGGGTATGTTGATCCACTGGAAATTTATATTTAAAGTTGGACGATCTCAAAATACAATTTTAAACGGTATCCTTAACTAGAAGTGTGCGAAAGCGTGTCCTGCCATGGAATGTGAACCTGCGACATAAACATTGCGCCGTTTGCTATTGTGGCAAAGCGTTACACGAGGGCGTGGTTTACCAGGCAAGCGTTCAGTACCGTTTACAAATGAAACCATATTAGCTCGCTTAGTTGTCAATATTAGACTAATAATAATAATTGTTATGACAGTTGCAATAATAAAAGTGTTTGCCATAATGTCGTAAGCTCCCATTGGTGTAGATTATAATAATAATAACTTTATTTAGACACTCATTTCCAAAGTACTACTCTGTTCAGTGTTGTTAACAACGTTTCTAAAATACTAATACTTATGTAATGATTAATTGAGGGAAGTAAAATGTGAATAATTAAATAAAACGTCTATAAAGTTGCTAAAATAAAACTGCTCGCTTAGTTGTCAATATTAGACTAATAATAATAATTGTTATGACAGTTGCAATAATAAAAGTGTTTGCCATAATGTCGTAAGCTCCCATTGGTGTAGATTATAATAATAATAACTTTATTTAGACACTCATTTCCAAAGTACTACTCTGTTCAGTGTTGTTAACAACGTTTCTAAAATACTAATACTTATGTAATGATTAATTGAGGGAAGTAAAATGTGAATAATTAAATAAAACGTCTATAAAGTTGCTAAAATAAAACTGTGCTAAAACAATGATGATTTGAAGCTATAATTCAATACACATTACATACAACAATTACGATATGATATTGTGGATAATAACTTTAAATAAAAAAAATAAACATATATAATAATAATAAATAAATATACAATAAAAAAAAAATATATATATAATTAGATATGTTTTCGATACACTCGATCACACATCGCGTTGCGCGTACTTCCAACTGTTCCGCATCGCCAAAATACGCGCAAAACTCACAACTACGACGTTAGCGCGCTTACATTTATCCGGGCGTTAAATAATATCCGGGTGACGTTTCTGCGCGTGCGCGTATCTAGGGGAATGTATTTAGCATCAGCTACGACTGTCGCGTTTTCATTTATCCGGGCGTTATGTATATTTATTTGTATATATATATATATATATATATATATATATAATTACATATATGTCTATATATATATTTAAATTATAAAATGTTTGCTTCCTACAAACATAAACAATTTCTGTCGTAAAACAGTTTCCTGTCCACGCACACGTCACATGACTTACTCTTATATTTGGTCACAAATCTGAAACAGCAAATTATAATTATGTACTCTAACTATAACGCTCGTATTGCGACAACAAACGAAACTTATTTAACAGGCATGTGAGAGGAGGCAAGCCACATCCGAGGAACATTTGCGCGCGGCACGGCAAACTGGGGATGAAAGGGGGGGTCTGCATTGGAACTCAGAATTTGTTTAAAGACATCATTGTTTGTGATGCAATCTAGTGTACTTTCACACTGTTTTTGTCTAACTCTGTAACAGTGACTGTAACTTCCATTTTTTATAAAATCACAAACATAGTGCATAGAAACACTACATTTGGGATTGTATTAATCAAAAATGTAAGCATACAGTTCCCTCCACATAACTATAAAAGCGCATCATTTTATATCACACACAAAATTAGAAGCAGTGTATACTACATTGTCAAAACTACAACATTACACAAGTGGTCAATGTGAAAAAAATACACAAAAATGCTTTAAATAACCAAGGTTTATTAAAATTATAATTTTAATGTACAGTACACTGACATTGACACACAAATGTCCACATCTGTTAGTGTTCATTGAAACCATATACTTGTAAACTTCACAAGTGTTCATTGTGGACATGTGACTTCACTTCTTTTCTTGCCTGTGCTTGATCATGGCACTCACAACTTTCTCTTCTCTGCCTGAGGAAGGACTGGGGAGTGGAGGTGGACAGATTTCAGTCTCTTTGGCACTTTGCCTCTTGACTTGGGAAACCTGTTCAGCTGCTTTTCTCTTGCTTCTTCAAATTCAACTCGTCCCCTCCCTGTACAACATCCTTCTTGGTGCACGCCATATGATATCCCTTAAAAGTGTTCATATTAACAACGTTAGTTAAATTTAATTCAAATTGTTATTTAATTAATAATAACCTAAACCATACGTTAAAGTAAACAGGCGTACTTCATGTTGACATATTATCGCCCATCCAAGAAAACTTTTGGCACATACTTATTTTTATCCAAAATAATCTATAAACCCATCTAGGATACCTTAAAGTTATCGCCAAAACTTATACTCTGCTTACTATTCGCGTTTACATATCGTTAACGGTGCTGTATTATGCCATGACCCGTAACGCCAGCGGCGTGAGCGTACGCCGGCGCCGTAATACAAGTCCCAAAGGCCATTACAACGCCTCGCGTGGCAGGCAAAACGATCTAATATTTATTGAAATTACGATCTTAAAACCACTCGACTACGTTAATTCCGATAATTCAGTAATTGACTCATGCAAGAATGTTTGAAATAAGAGCGGACAACTTACTGTAGACCGTAGCTCATGCTTCGTTCGATTGAACGCGACTGTGAACTTCGAAAACAACGCACGGCCGCAACTGATTTGCCGCCAAAACTCGTTTAAGCCGGGCCGTGATTCGCAGTTTCTGGCCATTCAGGATGCGGCTTGCTTTTAAAAAAGGACGACGATCACGGAATTTTTAATTTTTATTATCGATGTTTGCTAACTTTGCCAAGTCACAACCCCCCACCTATATTAAAAAAACTATTTTTCGGATTTGGACGAATCACAGAAACGGCCAAATCGAGTTTATGAACCGCGGAAGAATCTCATACCTGATTTAACTACTGGATATTATGTATCACTACGTGATCTACTGGTGCCAAAAAGTATGCCTTACGTATGCACATAAACGTCACCCGGATAAAATTTAACGCCCGGATAAATGTAAGCGCGACAACGTGTATGAAAGACTCTAGTGCACTCGCTCGTGACGTCAAGAATAGACCACGGCAACGCTGTGCTCCACGGTATCAGTGACCGCCTGATGCATCGCCCGGAGATGGTCGAGCGCTCCGCGGTAAGAGTAGCTCCACACATCCAGCACATCGACCGACATCAGAGCATCACCGCAGGACTTAAACTTCCTCACTGGCTACCGGTGAAGCGGCTCACAGAGTATAAAATAGTGATCCTTGTCCTCAACGTCCATCACAACCAGACACCCGCGTACCCCACTATACTCGTTACATGCCACGCCAGTCGCCATGATCCACAGGCCGCGAACCTCTGGCCGTGCCACAATACAACCCGGTGCGATACGTATGACAGCATATCAGGCTCACCTTTAAATATTTAAAGTCATGCCTTTAATTAATTAAAGGCATGCCTTTAATTTTACATATGCGTATTTTATTAATTAAAGGCATTATCTTAATGTTACAACCACGCCTTTAACTTTATACACGCGTATTTAAATAATTAAAGTCATGCCTTTAATTATTTAAAGGCATGACTTTAAATATTTAAAGGTGAGCCTGATATGCTGTCATAGATTTGGCCGGACCACTCCTGTGGAATGTGCCGCCGGAGGAACCGCGGTTGATCATTACACTGGACGCCTTCACAGAACGTCTCAAAACACGCCATTCCAAACTCTCTTTCAATTTGTAAATGTGTAACACGTTGTTTTAAGGCCATCTTCCTATGCCATTGCATAATTTACTAGTGTATAAATAAAGTTAATTATTATTAAATAATTATTAAGATAATATACTGTTTTAATATTAGACAAATAAATTAATATACTAATAAATATTATGATATGATGAAGTCACATAAAACTGATATGATGATGTCACATAAAACTATATATTGAAAGCTAGTTTAAAATAATGTGTCTTAAGACGCGCCTTAAAAGTGTTCACACACTCGATCAAACGCAGATCCTCTGGTAGTACGTTCCAGAGCGTCGGCCCCGCGCAAGAGAACGACCGGTGGCCGTATCGTTCGAGGTTGTGGCGCGGAACAGTGAGTTGAGCGCGATCGGCAGATCGCAGGGCGCGGTCCTGTAATGTCAGTTTCAGGCAATACGTTCAACCGTGGGGCCTTCGAACACTCGCTATGCGGGTGATTGTCGATGCGGTGCAAGTGATGCTCCAAGATCAACGTGCGGTCTTACAGTGGTAAGAGATGATTGCTGAACTGATCCCTTTGCATCACCAACTACCTCGCGGATAGAACTCGGTTGCGAATGCGATAACTAAATCGGGTCGTAGCAACAGCAAGGGTTAACGCTGTCACGGCGCCACCCGTAGAGTCTTGACGTAAGAACTCATCCTCAAGCTCTGAATAGCTTTTTCCGCTACCGGGATTTTGTTCTTGTTCTTCACACGGCCTGTGTCGATGGCTATCCTATGATGAAGGAGAAGCTTGTCATCGACGAGGGACGTGAAGCCGGGTGCAGTATATGTGCGTATGACAGCGAGTGGGCCATCGAGATGTCGCAGTTCTACACATTCTTCATTTTTGGAAGTATACGATTGAAAGCGTACACGTAAAGTGGCGCCCTCTGTCGGTTATGATTGCACATTCATTTAGCCTATCGGGAATCAGCATTGATGATGTTTACATATAAGAGACAACTGAACCATTTTATAGGCGTCGGAGCATATTGAATATTGGGGGATGCGGTTCACCAAAATGCTCCAATTGCACACCCGTGTAACTCACAAAAATAAACTGCACCACCTCGCTCGCCAGTAAACCACTAACTCAGGGGCGTAGCTAACCGTACGCACGGCACGTGCTTCCACATCAATTTGTCTAACCAAACACATGTAAGACAGTGGCCGGTGGAAGCTCTGATATCGTTCTACAATTTGACAAAGAAAATATCATCACTAACTTGTAACAATGTATCAATACTTTGATGATACAGGATGAAGTTACTAGCCAGCCTTTCTACGAAGCTGCTGTCGTTGGCATACGGGCCGGTAGGCAAGCCGGTGTCTTGGCACAGCATATAATTTATGTCATCATTCACTTGTAACAATTTATCAATGTTCGACTACCTCTATGGGGCGAACGTAACAGAACCATGCAGCCACTATGACGTCAGTAACGCGATAAAATACAAGCCCTTAATGGTGGCGTTGACGAAGCCTCACATCGGCAAGTGTAATCAACAAGTTAGGTTTTTTAATAATTTAAATTATGAAATAACCGTTGATGCAGCTGATATTGTCACTGTTAACGATCAGGTAACTGGTGGGCAAGTGAGAGAAATGGTAGTCGAGGGTGAAAAACATGAGAAAGGCATTGACGAAGATGAATAGGCTTTCTCACTATCAACCTCGAGAATGACACTATGTCATCAAATAAGAGCTTTTTGTTTAGTTTACGCGAAGCATTTGAACCTATTCGTAACACCGAATATATCGACATAATAAACACACACAATTACATTTCAAAGTTCGCACGCATGCACACCCGCACAACCATAAGCACAAACTTAGTCACACACGCACTCTCGCACACGCAATCGCACACGCACGCACGCAACGCAACCAGACAGACAGACAGACAGACACACATACAGACAGACACACACACACACACACACACACACACACACACACACACATACACACACAAACGAATATACTTCCTTCAAGAATTTAAATTTGCATTATCAGTATTGCTGGAATATTCACTTGCTAACATCACTGAGAGATTAATGTCAACCTATCAAATAAAAAGACTACATTCTACTAAAAAATATTGTTAATTCAGTGCAACATAGGAACAAACAGTGAGTATGTATCTGATGAAATATATCACCACTGTATAAACAAGTTTTAATTTCAAGCACTCCTGATATTATGACTAAATCACGCTATTCATGCTACTATATGTGTTGGAGGAGCCTGAATGTTTGATTTATTCCACAATTTATTTTACTACTTAGAATGCTTGATTGCTTGATTCCGTTTACCCAGACATGGCAAAAGCAGTAAAATGGCAAATGTGATGTTATATGTCTTAACATTATGCAACGTAACGACTGGCTGTACAATTTCTAGAAAATGACCAACATACTGTCTAAAGCGTGGAGCCAGTCGAAAAGTCATACGAATAACTACGCCATTTGTCACCCGGACAAAAGCGCTGTTGACTCTGAGAAAAAACGTCGAATTGTTGGCAGACGAGTGTATTGAGGTTGTGACGCCACAGAACAAATGTGTGCGCTTAGAAAACTGTCATGACACACCTTATGCAAATGTATTCTTCACATTCCCATACGAACCAGTTTCCTATAAGAAACAGTGCACTGCCAATTTTACCTCTTTATTTACAGTTGCCTGAGCAGCTTTGTTAAATGACAGCGGCCGTCTGTAGGTGAACTCAGCACCGCTCCATTCTGACAGCACTATAATCCAATTTACAGGTTCAACGAAGACCCGTGAACACAACGGCCTTGTGTCAATAAACGGCCCGACAGTCGTTGAACACCGGGTAGGCCGAAGGACTGGCTGGTGTCTTTGCGACATCTATTGTTATTAGTGATTGCATCTGCACGTTGGTGTGGTTCGTTTTTGACTTGAATTGTTACTAATGCTGCGTTCCAATAGGATCGTTTACATCGTAAATACGACTTGGCGAACTGGAAAGTTCCCGAGCTCTTACCACTTGTAAATTTATGCAAGTAGGAGTTTCGAAGTCGTGTTCACGGTACACGCGAGGTGATTGGAACGCAGCATAACTATCTATGAACAAATAAACATATATTTTTAAATAATGTCCACTGCCTTCTATGCGCCACCCTCTCAGGTTGTTAGTCCCCCCACCCAGCTCTCGCACGGTCGAGTACGCACGGCGTCGGTGTAAGTTAGACAATGAAGTTCCAATTCGACCCGCAGCAGGTCCGCGCACAAGGCCGCCGGTGTAATGTAACGAAGTGACTTCATAGTAAATTGACTCGCCGATTGATTTAATAATAAATATTCTGACCGGGGACGTCGAAATACTATTTCAGTAATTTGCCCCTCCCTGTGGTATTGGGACCACGTTTTTTCTAACACAAAATTTTAAAAAAATTGGTAAAATAAATGTGTCACTCAATCGTTTTTGTCGCACCGTTTGCACGGCTTAGTATAAAATGCTCTCTTAACTGCGAGCTTATTAATTTCAGCATTTACTTTCCTAATTTATCTCCCACTCTTTTTGTGTGCTAACAATCCCATAAAAGGCAACCGTGAACATAGTAATATAAGTTTCACCATCTTGTTGGGTTTAATATAGATAGGTTGGTAGGTAGTTTAGGAAAATGGGTGTACTGGGCTCAAGTATCCTCTGTTAAGGATTTGGAACATTAACTAAGACCCTAATGCACTGGCAACGGAGTATAAGTGGCGAATGTAAACCCTAAACCCAAACATCTGATAAAATCAGTTTAGTCCTTTCGGGTAGATGGTCTTCTCTGCAAAACATTTGTTTTGTAAATAAAACCTAAAAAAGAAAACAATCTGTAAAACAATCGACAAAATGATATACAAATCCAGGTTGACAGCGGAGCCAATTAAGGCTGTAACCAGTTTATTTTAATTATTCCAATATAAGATGATAATGATTAAGTAAACTAGTCGCAGTCATCCTCAAAATAACTATTATCAACAATGATTTCACATGTAGTGTGTTGGTTACGTTGCTGTAATTAATAGAACATATATGTAAATGTAATAACAGTAATATTATATGATAAATGTTCCCATAATCAATTTAATAAATATCGTGCAATTTTATTAAATTTAAACATGTAAAGAGGGGGTGTGAATGTTCCAAATAGTTTGTTTTAAGAATGCAACGAACTATTTGTTTTGTATAATGAATAATGTTTTGATATGAATTTTGTATGTGGATCCCCACAAAATGATTCCCTATGTCAAGTAGGGGTAAACTAAAGTGTAATACATTGTTTTAAGTGCAGCTACAGGAAGGTAGCGGTTAACTTTATTAATTATGTATAAAGCACTAGTTAGCTTGTTTTTGCATGCATTTATATGTTCTTGCCAATCAAGTCTGTCATCTATATGAAGGCCTAGAAATATTATACATTTCGCTGAATTATGTGATTAGCTATCGCTAATAATAATTCTTCGTTCTGAGCGGGACGAGATCAAGAAAATAACATGCATTTTGCCTGAGAAATGTTTAAAGATAGATTATTAGCACGAAACCAGTCAGCTAATATTTCAAGTTCGTTATTCATATCTTTATATATTTCATTAATTTGTTTTCCAGTTTTGTATATAGTAGTGTCGTCAGCAAACAGTATTGTTTTGCACATATTTACACAGAATGGAAGGTAATTTTTACATAAAATAAACAAAAGCGGACCGAGGATAGAACCCTGTGGGACACCGTGTGTGACATCCTGCTGAAGTGAGTCACTAGAGCTGTACTTAACATACTGTTTCCTGTTTGAAAGGTTACTCTTAAACCATTTGAGTGGAGTACGCCTTATATCGAATGCTTTACGTAGATCCAGAAAAACAGCAAGGACCGAGTCCTTTTTTCTAGTGCATTACTAACGTCACTAGTAAAAGCGGCAATAGCATTGGTTGTTGAATGTTTCTCACGAAAACCATATTGGTTATTGTTCAATATATTGTTTTTGTGTATAAAATCATAAGTCCTTCTATGTACAACTTTTCCCAATATTTTAGAAATTGAAGGTAACAAAGATATTGGTCACCGTCTATTATTAGAAAAGTCACCAGTAGCTTTAGACTTACAGACAGGTATAAATTTTGCTATTTTTATTTCGTCAGGCACTATTCCCTCATCTATTGATTTATTTATTAAAATAGTTATTGGTAAGGCTATTTGCTCACCAAACAATGTCATGAGGCGGGGACTAAAATTGACATATCCAGAACTGGTCTTAGGTTGGAGAGACATTATAGTTTGCCTGATTTCATTTACAGGTCGGAGAGACTTCTTTGATTTTGTTTAGCACAATTCTTAAGATATTTAGTAAATTGCTCTTTAGGTTGACAGGTCCCATATCATATTTAAAATATTAAGCGATATAGACAAATACACCGCAAAGACAATAGTGCAATCAATCATTTGTGTTTGGTATTGGTGGAAATATGTACATTATTATTATTATTCTGGACTATAATCAGATGGTTGAGACAAATTTATGCTAGCAAATTTGGTATGAAACATTTTTAAAACATCAAAAATATAGCCATTACGGCTTTATTCCACAAGGCATGGTTTATATGCAATGCGACATAAGACGCTGGCTTACTTGCAACCATCTCCTACTAAACACGACCAAAACAGAAGCCATCGTTTTCTTTCTACCGCCGTCCGCTCGCCTTCTGCAGTGTCTGCCATCGATGTATGTGAGTCCACCATATCACTGACGCCGACTGTTCGTGATATCGACGTTATACTTGACAGCAGACTTGACATGTCGTCTCAAGTATCGAACGCCTGTCGTGCTGCTTACTCCAAATCTATTTCGCATTGCCAAAATACGAACAAGCCTGACAATTACAGCATCTAAGACTTTCGTCCACTCCCTTGTTACATCACGGCTCGACCCAGTAGCGTACAATTAGGAGTGTAGGGATCATGTTCTTGTTAGATTTCCTGCTTGGAAATAAATCTAACTATTCAAATGGGATTAAGTTACCCAACGTTTCTGCCGCAGGCGATAAGCATCCGGTAGGCTGCAGTCCAAGAGGTGACAGGGCAACGAAAATGTCAGCATTCACAATGTGCTCGATGGCTTATGCCTGTTAATATATCAACACAAGGATGCAAAATTATAGTTGCCCGGCAAGATGATTAGTTACTGGACTAAGGTCAAGTTGCACGTTGCGGCCAAAGGAATTTATCTAGTCGATTTTCCGCTGGGTAGTCGGAACTTCGTATCGTGAATTTATTAATTTTCACAATAAGCGACAACGTTACACATGACGCAGATATTTTGGTGAAGCTCATTCGACGCCGCCGCCGCCGCGTACGAATTTGTTGTGAATTTATTGGTTGCACACCAGCGCCTCATCATCCATGTTAAGGTATGAATGTTTATTGTTTCATCGGAGTAAGTGACTAAGTGTCATGTTGCTTGTCTGTAGGTTTGGGAGATGTAGCATGAGAAATATGGCGGCTTTAGGTGGATATTATGTAGGAGCTTTATGGGTTCGTGTCTCTCTGGCATTGTGTCGTTTTTTTCTTAGTTTGACGGCTTCTATGAAAGTTTTTGTTGAACTGGCCGCTACATTGGACAGTAAACTCGGTTGTCATGTCGTCATTCAGTTTCAATGAGTTGGGTTTGAGAAACCGACTCAATGCAGCATTGCGATGGAATCATGCGATGCACGAATATTGGACAATCTAGTTTATTGTAGACTACTTAAAGCTCAGCTTTGTGTTGTGAAGAATAGAATAAACAATTGGTCGGGGACATTTGTAAGTCTGTCGAATACATCTTTACACTTTAGTTACACAATAACTAATTATTTTAATCGTTTGGAGGACATTGTACCATTTCGCTTATTAATCCCATAAAAGGGTCCTGTGACATACCCCGCTAGTCATAGATTGCTTTGATGCCCGACGGCCCCCTCCAATACAAAATCCTGCCTACGCCACTGGCTCGACCGCGGGAACACTGTTATGTATGACATATCCGACCGCCTCTTGCACGTGCTACCAAAGCTTTGGTGCTACTGGCAGTGAAGCCAGCGGAAGTAATGGAACTCATGGGATATATATGGGGAAGATATTATATGGATTATATTTTATTTGTTGGCTGAATACAAAGCTTTGATATAAACTTATAACTGTCTTGATACCTGCAGCAAACGAGTCATGATTCCGAGTTGGTAGCTCCTATGCATTAACAAGGAGCATTGTCCCACGTAAATATATATATATATATATATATATGCAGAACATTAATAACTACGTAAAATTAAGATGATCGTTAACATTAAATTAAAGGTATATTGATAATATATCAGTAAAGATTGTGTAAAATGTGTTTTAAAACATATACAAGATAATAAATAATTAAAAATAAATAAATAAACTGACTAAACTGACAGGTGGCGCCTATGTTGTGTAAGCAACCCGGAAAATATGGGTTTTCAAGAGTCTTTTGAAAGTCACAAGGCAACAGGTTGTCTTCATTTCGCTTGGAAGTGAATTCCACAGTCGTGGAGCAGATACCGAGAAAGTTATGTCGCCGTATCGGCTGCGAGATGGTGGCACGTACAAGTCATTGTTTGTAGTTGAACGCAACACTCGAGTAGCCCTTTGTTCGTGGAGTAGGTCGGTGATGTAAGCTGGTGCCAGTCCGTGTTGAGCACGAAACGTCAGTAGCAGAATTGCGTAATGAATGCTTTGCTTCACGGGAAGCCAGAGCAGTTTCTTGAGCACCGTTGTGATATGGTCCCATCTGTGGCAGCGGACCACAGCCGAGCAGCAGCATTTTGCACCTTTTGCAGCTTGTTGATTAGGCAGTCGGGGTTGTCATATAGCAGACAGTTCGCATAGTCAATTTCGATATAACAAGAGAGTACATAAGACGGACTGTGGCTTTCTGTGTTAGACACGATCGGATCGACGCAATGTTCCTCAGATGATAGTAGGCTACGCAGCACGTGTGCTTTACATGACTGACCATCGACAGTTCCGCGTCGAATACAACGCCGATGTTTCTGGCAATAGGACTTGGCGTTATGTCGCAGGCGCCAATTTTGATCACGTTAGTAGTGTATAAGCGATTCTGGAGGGGTATCCTGCGGTGTTTATGGTCATTTTTGAGCGATACTAGGGAGGTTTCGAAAGCCGCCCCCCTGAGCAAAGTGAGTAGTCACGTGACCGTATGTAGTGCGCCTCCTAGCGGAAAGAAGTGTACCTACATGTGATGTATGTATGTATGTATGTATGAAGAATTAGTGAAACTTTAAAATATGTGATGTATGTATGTGTGTATGTATGTATGTATGAAGAATTAGTACTAAGGGAATAACCGACAAAAACCAGTTTGAAAGTTGATTAGGTTTTTTAATAATGTGCGTTCGTCAACAACATGTTAGCATTCAAAAAGCACAGTTGAATAGTTTGTTAGCGTTCAACGATCTCAGCATCCCAATCTTCGACAACATCCTCCACCAGGGAAGGAACAGGGTCTGCATCAAAGGAAGTCCGTGTCGCCAGGAGTTCGCGTAGTACGTGACAGAACAAGTAATAATGATTGTCGCGGTGCTCCTCCCCTCTGAAACATATATGAAAACTTTGTATATATATATATGAATTATATTATGCAAAGTACAGCCGGGTGGAATAAGCCAGTGATGTAACCAGACACCGCGTAGGGAATCGACATACGATAAAAGGGCAAGCTAGATCAACGGACTATGATACAATACGTAATGGAGACGTCTGCTGACGTGATCGGTAACCAAACACCGCATACCTAGTCGAAACGACAAGAGATCAAGTGAGATCAGCATACACATAGATAAGAAAGACTGTGTATATACATTGGAGAGAATGAGAAACGGGGTAAGAGAAAACATAAATAAGGTAGTAAAATATTGTTGTAATCGTTGAACACTCACGTGCAATCCTCAATACTGGAGACACTTCCTGTCAGACTCCAGGTATCATTGCAATCCTCAATACTGGAGTCACTGGAGACACTTCCTGTCAGACTCCAGGTAGCAGCATCGGTGGCACCGGCAGACCTGAAAGGTAATATAGATAACCGTGACACATAACGAACGTAAGCATAAGGAATAATAGAGGTGAGACGTCACAGGTAGTTTACGTGAAGAACACTGTGATTATTATAGTATGATATGTATAGGATATCTATGGAATGAAACAAAGAATAATAATAATAATATTAATAATAAAAGTACTTACATTTCGAGACCACGCCAGTCGTCACGCAGTTGCAGCCAAGGTATCGACGACATAGAACGCATCCCCGTATTTCGAAGACGCCATTCAGCGCACAGTTGGTCCCAAGGTATCGACGACATAGTTGCGAATGAGATGATGTGAAGAATGTAACAAACGAGCTAGTATATATATAGGATAGAGCATATGCACGCAGATATGAAGGCAACTTGTAAGACACACTGTAGCGTGGAAAAATACCGGTGTATGAAAAGCTGAAGATCCAGGGACGTATGACATCATCATCTAGGGATGTCACGTGACCGATGCCTGGTTATGTAGCCAGCCATGTGACGTTATGGAAAATTTCACTGTAGTAAACCGATATCAGTCATAGGACCCTGCGATAAGCGCATGATGTACGAAGTGCGACTAGACGACAATGCGTCTTATCAGAACGCTAACAATACAGACGGGAGAAAAGAACTCTGTGAGTGGTCAGCGATGAAACATATGGAGGTCAAGAGCTTGGATATACAATTCAGGGGTGCTGGTCACTTCCTATCGAATTTCCATCCATGTAATATACACATATGGGGCGAAGACTTTTCTTGTGCATAAGCAGCCTAACAGTTTAAAAAAGCCAGACATTTTCACGATGAGAACACAGCGAGAAAGATTCAGACTGCACGCAGCGGAATACAGGCGAAATACTGGAGTAAAAACATTCGGTGGACACCGGATCGAACTGCTACATGGCTATCACAACGTCGAGGCGTGATGCACGCTGTAGTAGCCGTGAAGTTTCGTGCCTCTAAACTACGGCAACGCTTGCTGGCTACAGGTGACGCACGACTTATTGAGAATGTACCCAGTGCGGAAGGGTATTGGGGTAAGAGTTCAAAGCGTAACGAAGCAGGTAAGAATATACTCGGTGTGATTCTTATGCAGGTGAGAGACTTCGTTAGGCAGTGCTAAGGCGTCCATTAAAAAAAAACAGACAGTCAGCCACACGGTGACAGAGTACGGGAGAGCGAGAGATAAAGTCACGCGCCCGATAAGACGCGAACACCCAGGGGCGCGTGATGTCATTGTCTACGGTACACGTGATCGATGCCTGGAGGGAATGATTATGTATATAAACCCAGGGTAAATCCAACAGGACAAACATTTTCTCTCCGACTCGCTGCTGCCGCTCTCGACTTCACTTCACTGCTCAACAAGATGGCGACACCCAATGTCAAATCCGAGGAAATGCTTCTGTCAGAACTCGAACAAGTAAGTGACGGAACGTACGCAATTGTTCGCCCGCTGACACTAGTAACATGTGCTCTGACAGATAAACATGTATGTTACCCGGCATGTCGTATATGTAATCGGAAAGTCCTTCGTCTTGAAATGACGAAGGGGAACCGCCATAGCGTCAGTATATGTGCTGTACACGGCCGTCAGAAGGGTAATCCTGTTTACAAGTATGCTATGGGTATGCTTTTCGCCGATCGCAAGGGGAATGAAGTGTGGGTCACAGGATTTGATCGTATAGTTCAGGGGGCCTTGGGGGGAATGACAGCAATCAACTTTATGGCGCTTAAACCCGGCCAAGAACGCTACGAGGCACTGAATGGCCTACGTGGCAAACGGGCTAGGGTGACAATTAGAAAGGAGACAAAGGAGGGCTATCGAAACTACACCGTGATTGCACTGGAAATAATCCAGTCGGAAGAGGCGCCAACTGACAGTGACTTACTGGAAATATTCCAGTCGGAAGAGGCGGCACCTGACAGTGACTTACTGGAAATATTCCAGTCGGAAGAGGCGCCACCTGACAGTGACGAATGAATGATGTGGCGCCACCTGACAGCGATAAATGAATGAATGATGTGTGTGTGTATTTGACACTTGCTTCTGTCGTGTGTTCTAGACTCCTCCTTGGTCAACACCGATCCCATCGTCTTATAACGTGCGTGGGGTGAAACGCCGACTGTTTGAAGACATTGATGATGATGATGATGATGAGGCAAGTGTCATCTGTGTGGGGTCGTGTTCTTGGTCTAGTGATCAGGATGATGATGATATTGCTAATGATGGTGATATTGATACTGATTGGGCTGCTGATATTGACCATGACGAGGGTCGGAGGCGTAGTGAATTACAGGAGGCGGTAAAGAAGGTGAATGGCATTCAGAAGCGTGCAGACCAAATGATAGATGACGGTCTATTTATGGCCACTATAACCGCTGCTTGCTCTCGCCAGGCAGCCGACGCACTGAGTCGTCGCTATGCGAACGTTCACGAAGACGTGTACAAAGTGGATCGCATGCGTATATATAATAGCTTTGATATGGTAGTATCCGAGCTGGTATGCGTAGCGCGCACACCGTGGTTTGCTCGTGATGTCGTAGCACGGGTGAAAGCGAGTCTACATACCCGCGGTATAACCGTGTCGGATGAGAAGGAAGACGAACCACTCACACCGAAGGAGGCACTGCCCTGGGACCACCAAGACGACACGGGGGAAGAAAGGCAGATCTGGTACACCGAGCTGTGCGCAGTAGCACGCGATGCTATCGTTCGTTTCATAAGCAACGAACTGTGGCGCCTGTTCTAAGGTGAGTCAAACGTCATCTACCTGGTGCGTAGTGACCTGATCCAAGACAATTTGAGATATGCAGTGCACCATTACAGTTTTATGGCGAGCACACCGGAGTGGTCACGTGACGTCGTATCACGTGTACAAGCCATCCTGCGTACACGTGGTATACCAATGGTGGACGAAAAAACACCCTGCTAATGTTGTTGTTGTTGTGTTGCTAACAGGCCACCGATGCTCTCTTTAGTGGACTGGAGCTCATTCGACAGTCGTATGCCCAGAACCCACTAGAGTGGGCGCCACGAAAACGTCGCCGCCACCACACCCCCATGCCGCTGCGACAGGCCCTACTCATCCAGCAGCAAGAGCAGCACAACTCATCTCCACTACTGGAGATGACATGTGTAGCCACTTCACCCTCAACCTCCACCGAAGCATCACTGGACATGACATGCGAGAAGGATGACGACTATGACGTCACCATGACCGCCTCCGAGTATGAGACTCTCCGGAGGGACAACTCGACACTCGACATTGCCTACGACGGCCACATCGTATGGTCGAAAACCGACACAACGATCCCGTGGGCCTACTCGGCTCCATTCGATAGCGTGAGGCACCTCGAACTAAATATAGAGTCTCTAGCGGGGACACTCTTCGCTACGCAGAGATGCAGCCTAGACGTGGCCGTGCGCACGATTTGTGACGAAATCGCACGTAATGTCACGCGCGACGAACACGTCGCCTACATATCGAATAGCCTCCAGAAGCGCCTGCAGTGACGACAAGAGGAAATGCGCCCCTACGCTATAGCTGGGGTTATAGGCGCCGCTTGTCTGTTACTGCAGGTGCTTAGCTTTGCTTTCATGTACTCACTTTTATTTGCCTTTCGCTTTTATTGTATGTTCAATGAATAAAGATGGTATGTAATCCTGGATTCCGGTGTCTGTTGTTCTTGTCACCTTCATAGCTCGTTGCGATCGGTGAATACATACACGCACACTCATACAAGTCACGCCTCTTATGACGTCACACAGTGTAGGATATATATAGACACGTACAAGGATCTCCCATCCTTCAGTTGTAGGTAGACGATGAAACAGCACACGTGTCGTCACTGCGGTCTCGTGCTCGATACACACGCCGACATACAACGTCATATAGACCAAACACATTCATCATCATCGTCAACAACACACGGCGATCATGCCTACAGTAAACCACCGCCACGAGTGGCGCCATCTAGCGAAATTCCAAAAAGTGCTAGGTATCCCTGTTCGAGATGTGGAAGAGACTTCACGAGTCGACGGGACCTGGTATGTCACAACAGGAAGTCTTGTGACAGTTCACAAAAAAGCGATACACTGAACCGTTGTGAGAGATGTGCACGTGAGTTCACGAGACGTGACAGCCTGTTACGTCATATGAAGTCGGTATGTATGGAAGCGAACGACCCACCCCTACGCAAACGAGCGAGACGCACAGAGCGACCACGTGTGAGTGTCGCGAAGTCGGTATGTATGGAAGCGAACGACCCACCCCTACGCAAACGAGCGAGACGCACAGAGCGACCACGTGTGAGTGTCGCTGACGACGACGACGACGATGACGACCCGATACAACCGCCACCCCGACTCCCCTTCGCCGATACTCTATCGAGGGAACTACGAGACGTCGTCCGAGATCACTGGTCGACCATCCGAACCCACACGGCTAGAGGACCCGTGCAATCCAGGTACAATTACAGAGTGTCGACACCGGACACGAGCGCCCTACAACCGTCACTGAAACTCATGTTCCGAGAACAGACGCACGCGTTTAAGATTAATCTTAGTTACGGTTTTGTGCTAAGGAACAAGACCACGAACAGGTACATGTATTTTCATTCGTCCTGTAACTGTTGTGGTCGTTACCTTGACGAACCGTGTCTGATCACAAACACTGCAGACTTTGATGCGTTTCTGGAACGTATCCGAGAAACAGACGTGCTGCAGTGGGTCACCAATCAGCGTCCGGACAGTCAATGGGTATGTGAGGTGGTCACGAATGTTACCTTCTTCGTCAATCACATCGTACATCATCCGATAGGATGTGTGGACATCACACTGCCGAGGTACATCAAACGAAACAAAGCCGTCATCGGATTGGAAAGAGACTCCGTCAACAAGACAAAGTACACCGACAATCTGTGTCTCTTCCGATGTCTGGCTCTGCATCGTGGATGCGACCGATACCACCTGGAACCTGCTGTGCGGGTACTCTACGCGAAGTACGACCGTGACGGTGGGGCAATGAAAGACTTTGACGGGGTGACGATGGACGATCTCTATCGCGTCGAGACCACCTTTGAGACCAACGTGTGCGTCTACACGCTCGTCGAACCGGAAGAAGGTGGAAAGGCGACTGCCGAACTCGTACGCCGTTCCTTGTGTCACTATCCTGAAACGATGTACATCAATCTTCACGAGACACACTTTTCCTACATACAAGACGTGAACATGTACTGTCATTCGTATCGATGTAGGAAGTGTGGCGATGCACTATAGAGCCGCGTATTCGAGCTAGAACGACACGAGCGCGGGTGTACGGGAGGCGTGCGAAAGATCTATTCCGGTGGCGTCTACCATCCGTCGCCGACAGTCTTCCAGCGGTTGGACGACGAAAACATTCACGTTGCCGAATGGTTGCGCTACTATCCGTATCGCGCCACCTTCGACTTCGAGTCCTGGTTCGATACATCGCACCTTCCGTCGGACAGTGCCAAGGTCCATTGGGTGGCTCGTCACGTACCGTTGAGTGTGTCCCTGGCGAGTAACGTACCCGGATTCGAACAGGTGCAATGTCTCATCACGGATGGTGACAGCAACAAGTTGGTATCCGACATGATGACCATCCTTCAGAACATGAGCGAAGCAGCCTACGAAGTCATCGTAGACAGTTACGAGGGCATCCTACACGAGCTCGCGGAGGCTATCAGGAAGTGGAACGAACAGGAAGCGTCCGCCGTGGAGGAGGCGGGGGACAACGAGTCACAGCGACAACCGACCAATCCCTACAAAACTCTCATGGGGCAATTGTACGGTTGGCTTCATCAGTTGCCCGTCATCGGTTTCAACTCGGGCAGGTACGATCTGAACGTCGTCAAACAGTTCCTGGTACCCTACTTCCTGTCCGAAAAGAAAGCAACAGAGGACGGAGAGGAGGAGAAGGAGGAGGAGGGGACGTTTCACGTGATCAAACGTGGCAACACGTTTATGTGTCTGTCGACGGACAACCTCAAATTCCTCGACATGACTCATTACATTGCCCCGGGATTCTCGTACGACAAGTACATGAAAGCGTACGGTTGTGCAGTCACGAAAGGTCACTTCCCGTACGAATACATGGACAGCTTGGAGAGACTCGACGACACCGTTCTACCTCCCAAAGAGGCCTTCTTCAGTCGACTGAAGAACGAAGGTATATCCGACGACGACTACACACGATGTCGGAAGGTGTGGCGAGACAACGACATGGAGACTTTGCGAGACTTTCTCGCCTGGTATAACAACAGAGACGTCGTACCGTTCTTGGAGGCCATCGCCAAACAGTTCGACTTCTACCAACACCGCGGTCTCGACATGTTCAAACAAGCGATCAGTATACCTGGTTTGACCTTGTCCTACCTGTTCACCTACGTACCGGAGAGGACGTTCTTTACGCTCTTCAACGAGACGAACAAGGACGTCCACCAGCTCATCAGAGAGAACATCGTCGGAGGGCCGTCACTCATCTTCACCAGACATCACGAGAAGGGGGTCACGAAGATACGTCGTAACGACTACGGTGACGCAGCTCGAACGTGTCAGTCCATTGTTGGCTACGATGCGAATGCATTGTATCTGTGGTCGATATCACAAGAGATGCCGACTGGATGGTACACGCGGCGACGGGAAGAGAAGGAGTTCCGACCCGAAGTGGCACAGCCCACAGGTCAGATGGCTGTCGAATGGCTTACGTGGGAGTCCGAAAGCACGGGACTCGCCATACGTCACCAGTCCAACAGTCGAGAGAAGCGTATCGGTAAACTGTTGGTGGACGGTTGGTGCAGCGAAACGAAGATCAGTTTCACTACCAAGGGTGTCCGTGCACCGGACGCGAGTTCAACGAGGTCAACGGGAAACCCATGTCGCAACAGCTCGCCGAAACACGAAAGAACACAGCCTATCTTCGACACTTTGTGAGGGTCGTCGAGTTGTGGGAATGCGAGTGGAAGGTCACGAGACGCGATCCGTGCGTAAAAAAGTTTCTGGACGTTCGCCAACGTCGTCGACACGTGCGCTGGAAAATGACGTCACAACAGATCCTGACAGGTGTATGCAACGGTAGCGTGTTCGGTATGATTCAGTGCGAAATACGTGTACCGGAGGACCTGCGCGCGCACTTTGCCGAGATGCAGCCCATCTTCAAGAACATTCACCTGACCCGCGATGATCTCGGACCGTTCATGCGTCGCTACGCCGAAGAACACAACATCATGGCAACTCCGCGTCGCATGCTCGTCGGGAGTTATCGCAGGGATAAAATCTTGCTCGCCACACCTCTCTTGCGATGGTACCTCGCGCACGGACTCGAGGTGACGCACGTCTACCAGGTCATCGAGTACACACCGGTCGCCTGCATCCGACGATTCGGCGGGGCGGTGTCCACCGCACGTCGCGAAGGAGACGCCCATCCCGACAAGGCCATGATCGCGGATACCAACAAACTTATGGGCAATTCTTCCTATGGGAAATTTATCACCAACGTCGATAAGCACCGCGATGTCACCTACTGCACGGAGAAGAGCGCATCGATCGCGATCAACAATCGTCGCTTCCGTCAACTCGACGTCGTCGCTGCCGATGCGTACGAGATCGAAATGCACAAGCGCACCGTCAAATACGCACTGCCCACACACGTGGGATTCTTCGTGCTGCAGTGGGCTAAACTACGCATGTTGGAGTTCTACTACGACTTTATGGTCAGGTACGTGGATCGTCCGCTGTTCGAGTACTGCGAAACCGATACGGACAGCGCCTATTTGGCTCTGGCCGGTGAGTCCGTCGACGACCTCGTGACCCCGGCACAGCGCGACCACTACTATCGGCACCGCTCCGAATGGCTACCGTCCGAATGTTGCGACGATCATCAGAACGACTACGTGCGCTGTCGCCTGGCCGGTCGCCCGTGGAACGGCACCGAGACGTGTTGCAAGGAGCGCAAGGCGTACGACAAGAGAACACCGGGTCTCTTCAAGGTCGAATGGTCCGGCGACTGTTTCCTGGGCCTGTGCAGCAAGACCTACTATTGTTCGGGTACGGTCGATAAATACAGCACCAAAGGTCTGAACAAACGACTCAACACCATCGACAAGCAGGCGTTCCTGGACGTGTTGACCAATCATCGCAGCGGAAGTGGGAAGAACCGCGGGTTCCGGGTCAATCACTCGTCCGTGCTGACGTACATCCAGGAACGTGCGGCGTTGACCTACTTCTATGCCAAGCGCGTGGTCAACGAAGACGGAATCACCACGGGACCGGTGGACGTGTAATGCCGAACCACTGCTGACACGATGAGGAAATGCGCCCCTACGTCAGTTGGGGTTATAGGCGCCTCTAGCTGTCACGCGGTTAGTAGGCGGAGACACACGAAAAAAGATAACACTATTTAGTCAGATGCCACGCAATCGATAGTCATAACGTAGCATGTCACGGACGGGAACGCTTGTAGCTGTAGCACTAGTGGGAATACTCGGTCTGTATCTGTACGTCTTGTACGTCTTGTTCCGCGATCCCTTCCTTTGTTGGTGTGGTGGAGGTGTCGTCGCAACTAACAGCACAGTGGTTAACGCGACATTGTCGAACGCCACCGGCGACTACTAGATGGACACGCGATGGAAACACCCCTTCACCTGCAACGTCGCGGGGCCGACGGGATGCGGTAAGACCACGTTCGTGATGCGTCTGCTACGTCACGCCGCAACGATGATCGATCCGCCTCCAGAGAAGATCACGTGGTGTTACGGCGTATGGCAGAGTGCCTACGTCGACAACGACCTGGTACGATTCGAGGAAGGCTTGCCGAGCGGCGCGTTCGACGCATCGACGCGTAACCTCGTGGTCATCGATGATCTGATGGCAGAAACAGACGAACGGGTCACGACCTTGTTCACGAAAAAGAGTCATCACCAGAATACGTCCGTACTGTATATCGTGCAGAACCTGTTTCCGAAGAACAAGGAGAGTCGCACGATCAGTCTGAACGCACACTACATGGTGATCTTCAAGAATCCTCGCGACGCGTCACAGATCGGACACTTGGCACGACAGATGTATCCGGGACGCCTGAAGTTTGTACAGGAAGCGTTCCGAGACGCCACGTCACTCCAGTACGGTTATCTCCTCGTCGATCTGAAACAGGACACGCTCGACGACATGCGTCTGCGCACGGGCGTCCTTCCGGACGACAGTGTCCAGTACGTGTACCAACCCAAGGTATAAGACGTCCGCGCAGCGCCTCGTTCCTTCAGTCGCAGCATGCTCGTGAAGACAACAGCATGTCCGAACTCGTGAAGAAACACATCCTCTGCATACAGACGCTAAACAGGTACAAGAGCACGAAAGTGAGACGAGCCATCATCAGAAACGCCGACGCCGATCTGTTGTGTGCACTAGCCGAGTGTGCCTACAACATATTAAAGAAGAACTTGCCCTTGACCGTCGCGCAGAGACGTGCTCTGAACGTGTACAAAACAAACCTGCGTGCTTTGGCACAGAGAGACGCACCTGCAGCGAGGAGACGTCGCATCTTGCTACAGGGTAACAACCAGGGCAGAGGGGGACAGACCGGTGGTTTCCTGTCGGCACTGCTGGCACCTTTGGCCGGTGCGGTCTTTCTACCCTTGCTAAAACAGGTGCTACTCAACTAGACGACGATGGAACACGCACGGAAGATGGCCTTGGTAGATCCGCGACTGTTGGACAGTCTACGCGCACCGGCACCGACGGATACCCTAGGACGCAAAGTACAGGTACTCGACGACGAGATGAAAGTCATACTCGACAGACAAGATCTCACCGACGGTGACAAGGTCGTCATGTATAATCAAGTGTTGCAACGCTACAACGCGTTGTCCGATCGACGCACGCGCGAACCGATGCGCGTGATAACGGTCAACAAGGACACGTCCCCGGTGGTCACGGCGGCGGCGGCGGCGGCGGCTAATACGGACCCGACCCCGCCGGAGGCGGGGGTGGAAGCGGAAGTCATCGACAGTGTTCCCAAACGACTCCAGGCCAAAGCCAGACGACTGATGGAACGTCTGAAACGAGACGTCGCGTGGAATGCGCGCGGAGAGCTCATGAACAAAGGCGTAGCGGTACCCGGAAGTAACGTGGTGGACCTCGTGAACGATTTGTTGCGTCAGCGCAAGACCATCGGCTGTCCGACGGGGTGGCAGGTGTTTGCGCATCAACTCGGCGACATGAATCTGCCCATGGAGTTGGTGGGTAACGAGGCCAGGAGACTGGCCATTCGACAGGAACAAAGGAAGCATACCATAGAAGCGGCGGCCGCACGATCGCTCGGTAGAGCGCGTCGAACGCTGCAGTGGACACCCCTCTCGCGGAGACGATCTCGAATGAGCCCGTCTACTCTTCCTACGCCACCGTCGCCGACTAGTAAGACATGGGAACGTCTCGAATAAAAGAGACGCATCGTCTCGATTCACCGACATAATGTGTGATCCACGGGACAGTCTAACACGTCTGTTTACCGGTGTTGCTTACGCCGGACTTCCCATCGTGTACCATCGATTATATCATACGTACGTCATCATGGTGCGCCGTCGTAAACAGCTGGAGGACGTCTACTTCAACCCCTCCAAGGTGGGTAGTTACGGAGGAATCGCGTCTTTGCGACGAACCGCCGTACCGCGCGTACCGAGAAAAATCGTCGAACAATGGCTATCGGAACACTTATGTACACTACATAAACCGGTCAGAGTTCGTTTCAAGCGTCGGCGCACGGTCGTCGGAGGACGGGATCAACAGTGGCAGGCCGATCTCGTCGACGTGACCAGTCTGAAAAAAGAAAACGACGGTACAACGTTCCTGCTCACGGTGATCGACGTCTTCTCGAAAGTCGCCCGATGCGTTCCACTGAAGAACAAGTCGGCGACGTCTGTGTCGAAGGCGCTGAACGGCCTCTTCACCGACATTCAGCCGCTGTCGTTGCAGACCGATAGAGGTCTGGAATTCTATAACCGTAGCGTTCGGGGTGTATTGGACAGGTACGGCATCCAACACTTCTCCACCTACAACGCAGAGATCAAGGCGAGCATCGTGGAACGCTTCAATCGCACACTAATGTCGCGGATGTGGCGATACCTGACACACAAAGAAGCGTGGCGGTACATCGATATCCTTCCGGATCTGGTGCGCACGTACAACGATACGCCTCACCGCAGCATCGGGATGCCGCCGTCGCAGGTGGATGCGACTAATCAGGAAGAGGTGTGGCAGCGCCTGTACGGTGGTCATCACGGTAAGGGTGTACCCAAGTACCACGTGGGGGTTCGCATACGTATCAGCAAGGTCAAGAGACGGTTCGATAAAGGCTACACGATGAATTGGACAGAGGAACTATTCACGATACGCGAAGTGCATCCGTCCGATCCACCCGTCTATCGTCTAACGGACGTTCTCGGAGAGATACTGGACGGTACCTTCTACGAACCGGAGATGCAGAAGGTGACGGTTCCGGTCGATAAACTGTACCGCGTGGAATCGATAGTACAGCGCCGCAAGGTAGGCAGGCGACGGGAGGTGTTGGTGAAATGGGTCGGATACCCTTCGAAGTTCAACAGCTGGATCGATGCCAAGGGTCTCGTCGGGTTATAAAGACTAATTGTGCGTCCGTCGCGATGTCAGTCGTCCATGTATGGCAGACGAGACAACATCACGGATCACCGTTAGCGACGAAGAAGAAGAAGAAGAAGACGACGTCGACACTCTACCACCACCACCACTAAAGAAAGAGAGGACTCCGTGGCACATATTCGGCACCGCGTGTCCCAAAGAGGAGATCGTCTTTCTGTGTCAGGTCGTCGTCTTGTACACGGTCATCTTGGTCAGCATCTACAACCTGCCGTTCGGCCACCACGATCCAACTCTGTGGACGGCCCTGTTGAGCAGTTCGTTGGGTTACCTGCTACCCAGTCCGACGTTGAAACAACAACAACAACATGGAACTGAGTGATTTCTATCTCACGTTGCCCAGCAATGCTTCCATGCACACGCACCCCGACAACACGCTGACCCACTACATCACGACGCTACCGAAACGTATCCTACTACGGGGACAATGGGAGTGCGGACTGGTGGAGGTACAGTACCCGCACAGTTGGTACAACATCGTAGACGACGACGCGGGGTTCGCTGTGACACTACCGATAGACGAAGAGCAGGACCCACGGTCCCTGCACACGAAGACTACCCGAATCGGAACCGGATACTACAAAGATCCGTGGTCACTGCTCCTCGCCATTAACGCCTCTCTACGTCGCGTGGTGGGAGAGGGACGAGTGAAACTGAGCTACAACATCATTACGCGTAAGGTATCGGTGCACATGGCACCGAATACCGTCTTCCGTGCTGCTATACTGTCCGCCGTTCTCGGCTTTCGCACCGCTACGCTGGAGTATCTCCCGAAGGATCCCGCGGCACCCGAGTTCAAGGTATTTATCACGGAAGGCGACACCGTGATCACCATGGAACGAGGGCTCGACTCGCTCTCCATCTATACGTATGTCGTGGAACCGCGAGTTGTTGGTGACAGTCTCGTGCCGCTGCTGCGCATCGTCCCGGTGAGTGGTCGCCATGGCGACATCGTATCGAAGACCTTCGACAAGACTCAATACGTACCCGTGCTCTACAAAGAGTTTGGCACGATCGAGATAGATATAAGAGACGACACCGGATATCGCGTGCCATTCGAGGTTGGTAAGGTGACGGTGACACTTCATTTCCAACGGCAACGGACGGCACTGTTCTAGAGAGAGAGAGAGAGAGAGAGAGAGAGAGAGATGAATTACACCGACTACTACGATCGTCAAGCGGGAGGTGCGATTCCTTATTTCGTGGGTGCCCGACACCAACGGGGACACGGACTGGGAAGTCTATTCGGAAGTCTACTGCGTAGCGTCATGCCGCTCGTCAAGAGAGGAGCCGTGGCGTTGGGAAAGAGAGCTCTGTCGACCGGCGCACGCATAGCCGACGACGTCCTGTCGGGACAGAACATCAGAACGGCCGCCAAACGTCGCGTCACCACTGCCGGTAGAGATATGATGAGTGATCTCTTGACCCCTGGCGTGCGACCGCGTAAGCGTATAAGACGCACACCCGCTGCGAAACGAGTCAGTACACCAGCGAGACGTCGGAGGAAACAGCAGAGACCGAAGGTACGTCGTGAACCCGATATATTCGACGATGGCGTTCGTTCATAAACTATCGTGTGAGGGACTCAAGAGCGAACTCGATCTCTTCACCGTACCTCTGACTCAGACCGCCATCATCGACAGTCGCACGGTCCATCACCAGCCGATGTCCTCGCTCGACTCGGATGGACCGATCGAATTCGTCGTACCCGGTTCGGGAGACGATTACCTGGATCTCGCCGACACGAAACTACACGTTCAGGCGAAGGTGACGCGTGCCGACGGAAGCGATCTCGACCCCGCCGATCCCGTCGCTCCCGTGAATAACTGGCTCCATTCGCTGTTCGGTCAGGTCGATTTCTACCTGAACGGAACGCTCGTGACTCCCTCGACCAACACGTACCCGTACCGCGCCTACATAGAGACGCTGCTCAGTTACGGTGACGATGCCAAGGAGACGCAACTGACGAGTCAGATGTGGTACAAGGACACGGCCGGTCGTATGGACGCCGTCGTCGTTGATGGTGCCGATCCGACAGCCAACGCGGGGTTCGTCGCCAGACGCCACATGATCGCCCAGAGTCGTGTGGTCGACATGATAGGTCGTGTCCACGTCGACCTCTTGCTTCAGGATAAACTCCTCATCAACGGCGTCGAGCTCAAGATGCGTTTCGTACGCAGCAAGGATGCGTTCGCTCTCATTGCTGGTGGAGCCAACGCCGCCTACAAGATACAGATCGTCAACGCTACACTGTTCGTCAAGAAAGTCACCCTGAATCCGAGTGTGCAGATGGCACACATCAAAGCCCTCCAAAAGGCCACCGCCAAGTATCCGCTGCGACCTGTCGAATGCAAGGTCTACTCTATTCCCACAGGTAGCCGTTCGTACACGCACGAGAACCTCTTTCTTGGTACTATTCCGAAACGTCTCGTGCTGTGCTGCATCGATAACGACGCCTACAACGGACGCTACGACAAAAATCCCTTTCACGCTAAAAACAACCACATCAACTTCTTCGCCGTGTACGTCGACGGACGACAGATACCCGCCAAACCTTTCCAGCCCGACTTCGATAACAACCTCTTTGTCAGGTGCTACCATAACCTGTTCCCCTCGACGGGTAAGGCGTGGCAGGACGAAGGGAACGGCTTGACTCGCTACGACTTCCGACACGGCTACACCTTCTTCGGCGTGGACCTCATCCCCGATGCGTGCGACGACTGCTGCTTCCATCTGGTACAAAAGGGCAACGTGCGCGTCGAGATTCATTTCCGCGACGCGCTGACAACCACTGTGAACGTCGTCGCCTACGCCGAGTTCGAGAAGGTGCTGGAGATCGACAGGAATCGTAACGTCATCTACGACAACTGATGGAAACCATGCAGCTCGTCCGTCTACTCACCCGCGATACGCACGCCCGTGTCGTCATGCGCGGGATCGTACCCAAATGACCATAAACACCGCAGGATACCCCTCCAGAATCGCTTATACACTACTCACGTTGATGTTGTGTTTCGCTTGATTGTTTCGTGATGCTAACACAAGTGCGACCGTTTTGTTATCATTTATCTTTAGTCGATTATCGACCATCCACACGCGGACGTCGTTGATGCAGTGCTCAAGTCGGCGTAGAGACAACATTCTGTTGATTTCGGACATCTCGAATTTGATGTATAGATGGGTATCGTCCGCGTAGAGGTGGAAGCCCAGGTTGTGTCTTCTGATGATATCACCGATAGGTGCTGTGTACGCAGAAAACAACAGAGGCCCCAGCACCGAACCTTGCGGGACGCCACAAGCAACGCTGGTTTTGCTGGAAGCGCCACCTGGTATATTTATTGACTGCGACCTGTCGGATAGATATGATCGCATCCATGCCAGCACGGAACCAGCCATTCCGAAGCGTTGTTCTAATCGGCTAAGCAGAATTTCATGGTCAACTGTGTCGACATATCAAGTAGAACCAGGATGACTCTATACCGCCGATCTAGCGCCTCGAGGATGTCATTCTGTACCAGAACTAGCGCAGTTTCCGTGGAGTGATGCGATTTGTAGGCTGATTGGTATCGTTCAAGAAGATTGTTATCAGTCATGTGGTCGATCAGACAGCGAGCAACGTACATTTCGAGTAGCTTTGACACAAAAGGCAGGTTTGATATTGGTCTATAGTTGTCCATATAGTCCTGATCGAAATTTGCCTTCTTAAGCACAGGGGTGACGGTGGCATGTTTCAGGCAGCATGGCACAACACCGGATGCTATAGATGAGTTGACGAGTTGTGTCAGGAACGGTTCAGCAGCCAGGTTGGTAGGGGATCGAGCGCGCACAATGTTGTTGGTAATTTGTTGAGCAGACTGCGGATGTCTGATGTAGTGGCAATCGGAAGTGAGTGAAGTTGTGACACGCAGTGTGCTGGATGGCTGTCTATGGTCGTGGTGAACGTGAGAGTAGACTGCATGGGTGTGTAGCGACAAACGAATCGTCTCGATTTTCGCAGAGAAGAAGCTCGAGAAACTTTTTGCGAGATCTTGGATGTTGTCGTTAGCTGGTAGATATTGGGACTTTATTCGCTGCAGCAGTCCATTTAGCAAACGATACAGTCGCAGGTTGTCACTCCCGCACTGTTCTATTTCAAAAGCATAGTAGTCAGACTTGGCTTCTTTGATTGTCCTCTTTACCTGTGCGCACTGTGTTTGATACATTTTGCGATGCGCTTTAAATGATTTGTGGCGCCATTTCCGTTCACGCTGTCGTCGAATTTGCTTGGCTTTGATCACCTTCTCATTGTACCAAGGTACGAGTGGACGATGAGTGATACGACACATCTGTAGTGGTGCGTGCTTCTCGATAAGTTTGATCAAAACCATATTGTAGTGAACTGCAAGTTCAGTCGTTGTTTGTATGACAGACGGAATTGTGGCCAGAAGCGACGATGCGATGTCATTGCGAAACGCAGGTTTGTCAATGTTTTGATACTTTAGTACGCGATCGTTTTCCGTAGAACCTAATAATTAGCATAACTTCTAATTATTTGTCAAACAATTTTGTTTTATTTTGATGTCATTGTCTCAGAGCGTTGACGTTGTGTATCTTACGACTTCGTCACATAGAGTTGCAGTTTTCAGCGCTGTTTATACACACAGCGGGTTTTGTGGTAAACACAAATCTCCGCATTTTAAATGACACGACACATACTTATTTCCATCAGTTTGGCATGTAGAAGGTGAAATTGTGTGTGTAATCTAGCAGGTCCATTGGGGGTGGTTCGTAGATTTAGATTTAAAAAAATTCGTCGGGGGTGGGGGTCTTAGGAGGGGGTAAGAATTTTATAAATGACACATATCTCTGTTAATTTGAAATGTATGAAGCTGACATTTTGTGTGTTATCTAGCGTGTTCATTGGGGTAGTTTGTAGATGTAGGTTTTTTGTCGAAATTCATCCTGGGGGTGGTTGTCTCGGGGAGGTCACAATTTTAAAATGGCATTTATCTCTGTCATTTTGTCATGTATGGAGTTGAACTTTTGTGTTTGATATAGCAGGCCCATTGGGATAGTTTGTAAATCTAGCTATTTTCAAAAAAATCAAAATATGGGGGTCACAATTTTAAAATGGCACTTATCTGCACCAGTCATGCCAGTATGGGGCAGACAATATTATGCGATCTAGCGGACCCATTGGGATGGTTCGTAGTTTTACATATTTTTTCAAAATTTGTCCGGGCTGGCGGTCTGGGGTCACAATTTTAAAATGGCACTTATCTCCATCAGTTTTGGAAATATGGGGCTGACATTTTGTGTACAGTCTAAAAGTCCCATTGAGGCGCTTCAAAATTCGTGCAGGGTAGGATCTTGGGGTAACCATTTCCAAACAGCTTTTCTCAACGCAACTCCGGGTAACTCAACAACTCTTTAATAATACATTTATGGAAATGGGTCATGCATTCACGACTTACATAAGTAAACATTTATCATCATGTCAAGTTGAATAATTATGTGTGACATAGCAGTTCAAATAGTACTATTAAATAAAATAAAATAAAAATTATTTACATTTACACAGATCAAAACTAGCCCTTTGTAAAATACTGTGATGTTTCATCAGACAAGTGATCAAATCCAATTAAAAAAAACATTAACTATTGTTACAAATAATTATTAACTCATAGATAATAATTAGCCTTTCTGGTCATACATATTTACGTCACATTATGGGCAATCCAAAGTAATGTAAATTAAACTATTTAATTCAACAGTGGGCATTGTATATAAATATATATATATATATATTTATATAAAATCATTGTAGGTTACTGTTTCATAAACATTTGGCACTATTATACTGTACAGCCATTCTCACAAAAAATGTACTATTAATACTCAAAAATGAAAAGTTAAACACAAAACATTCCTGTACAACTTTCCTTTTTTTTGGACATTAATATATACTGTTCTTACTTTACAGATGCTGTTCACTATTCGCTATGCTGGTATATAAATATGGTACGCTTGATTGTGTAATTAATTGACAAAAATACCATGTAATTTTTTTAAACTAAACGTTCTGTGCAATACACATATACAGTGACACAACAACATATTTACATAATACTGACATTTGTAATAACAGACAGTATCCAGCAAATATATATAATATATATATATAATATATTACATATATTATGTATTATATATATATATATATATATTATATATTTATTATATATATAAATATTATATGTTAATCACTTACGTAAGCTATTACATCACCCTTCAGCCCTTTCCAGTAGAAACACTGGGTAATCTAGTCCACAGGGGCATTGACGCCACTGTGGCAAGCATGGGGCGCAGAGTGGATCTGCCACAAGATCTTCTCCTTCTCTTTTTCATCAGTTACAATCTTTTGGCGGATGTGCGTGCTTGGTGGAATGTACACTAGTCCTCCAGTTTCTGCAATTATTTAACACAATCATAAATAAAAAGATGACACAAATATATTATATATAATGTTTGCCAAAAAAATTCATAATTGTAAAAAGTTATAGTAAAAATATGGAAAATGAACATTATGTAAAGTTGGCAATTGACACTTTTACCACTGCATAATACACATTATTATAATGCTATTCAGTGTCCAAATGTTAACATTGCCTCGCAATTCCTATTATATCATACACATTAACTATTGTTTTACTCATTTCCAATAATAACAAATCACATTCCAAAGGTTTACAACTCATGAACTAATGAAACCATTTAAACAACACTTGGTGGAACTGTTCTTTGCAGTGTAGATCAAACAGTTGCAATTGAAACATGCATGTTGATTATGGTGAATGTATCATAAGATGAGCAAATCACAATTTAGTAAAACAGTCACAAGATGGTAACCATGCATCACTTATGAGCAAAATACACGTATGTAAATTACATTTATTCTAGCTAAGCTACTCATTGTCCATAAAATAATAATATAATATATGTGGAGCGCAGTAGCACAACAGTAAGATTCCGGACTCTCGACTGAGAGGAAGCAGGTTCGAATCCTGTGCGGCGGTGTCGAATTTGGGCAAGTTCGTTTACTCTACATTGCTTCAGTTCACTCAGCTATATGACTGAGTACCTGGCTATAGACACTGGTGGACATTTGTGTACTAATAGTGTTCGCACATTAATTGTAGCGTGGCTGAATACTTCCAAGAGAAGTCGAGATGGTGTTCGAATGAACAGGTCTGCCAGGTAGTAAAGTGTAAAGCTGGATACTGCACTCTATAAGAACTTACCTTTTTTTAACATATAATGATCTTATTTGTTAAACTATATGGATGCCAAGATGCCACATTATGATATTTATAAAATATAACACAACACAATAATTAAATACTGAGTATAAAATATTGTTCTATGATCTATAACTTTTATTACAACAAAGTAACTCTCAATATACTATGAAGATTCATTCATATAAAACAATTTGGCATGCTTGCATACCTAAACTTATTTAGTGCAGGAAACATCAAAGAATATTGAGAGCAGGCATGGAAAACTCACTTTGAACATTTATTAAAATACATGAACTCAAATATTTTCCAGTTAAATTAATTAATAATATACATTTATCAGGTCAATTAAATTAAATTAACCTCCCAATTTTTTCAATTAAATTAAATTAACAAATAACTTTCATTTAATTGCCATTCAATTTAAACTAACTTCAATTAAATTAGAAATCAATTTGAACTCACTTGACAATTTATTTTAATAAAAGACAAAAAGAACACAATATCCACTAAAGTGGCTAACTGTAACTAATGTCTGTAACAAGCCAAGTAAGCTAATAAAGCACAATTACATTGTACAAATTTATTTAAAACTTGAAAGTACAATTTGAGAATTTAGGTTAATTATTGTATAGCTGGATTGTGTTCACTTTCACATTTTAAACCCAGCCCTGAAGTGCCTGGTCACTCACTGGACATTCACAGTTCACCCAGCCCAGTCACTGACTGTCCCTGGCTGGAGATTTGAGATTGTGCAAACAGTTGCCTGAACCTAACTAATTGCTTTCATGTCAGTTGTGTCACTGGCTGCTACTAGTGTGCATGTAGAATTTACATTGGCGGTACTGTATTAAGTACAACTATAAAAGAAAAGGACTTAGGGTTAACCCTAGTGCTGAGATGAAGGTTTCTAAGTAGTGTGGAATTGCAGCTACAAAGGGAAATAAAATCCTTGTATATATATTTAACAAGATTGCCACCCAGAGAATTAACTCAAGATGGCAGGTGGACAAGGAAGATATATGGGTAGATCAGTTGTTTGGATCTTTTTCCAATGGACTATATCTGATGCTTCAACTGTTGCAGCATTGAAAGTCATTTTAATTAAATATCAACATAATCATACTCGCAGATGCAATGTATCGGTCAATAAGCCCGTGCCAGGGGTAATTGTGCACAACGGTTTGTGCATTTACTTGGCGGATTTGAACCACCAACAGATGCCGAAACATTAGTATCTACTCTTAATTTAAAATAAACAGTGTTAAAAAGGAAACCAATGTTTCAAGTTTCAATAAAAAAAATACTAACAGACAACTTAATAAGGGCCATTTACCAAATTTGCAGTTGTTGCAACATAGTATTGTTCACTTGTTACAATTTATTAGTAAAGCTTACTACATAAATGATGGATGAAATGACCAACACAAGTTACCCGATGCTGCACTGCCATAGCCTAGGGCAGTAGGGGTCTAAATTCTAGTGATAAGGGCCAGAGCAGATTATGTAGAGAATGTCACAATTCACTTGAAACAATTTAGCACTACAATACAAAGTCTACCAAGTCAGTATGATAAAATTAATTAGTAAAATCCTTACTGTAATGTAACAGTATTCCCAGACACTGTGAATAGGCTTATGTGTCACTGTGTCTACTTCTAAGAAAGTAAATATCAGGGGGGGGGGCAAATAAGTCGGTGGTCGCTACAGCAAACGAAAAATGATTAATTATGTAACTCAGTCGCCGAGTGCATCGAGCAAGAGTCAAAGTTGATTGGTCACCTGAGGTCACGTTGCTCACCGCGATGTAACTCAGTCGCCGCTCCTTCCAGGGTCCGGTCTGAGAGTAAGTTCCGGTTCCGTTTTATGAATTGCGCATGCTCGCGCAAGCGCAGTACATCAAATGCGACCCGCTGTGAGCAACGTGACCTCAGGTGAGCGATCACCTTTGACTCTTGCTCGACGCTCGCGGCGACTGAGTTACATAATTAATCATTTTTCGTTTGCTGTAGTGACCGTTACTCCACTGACCTACTTGCTCCCCTACAATGCTTCATACATGCCACATTTATAGAGATATGTGTCACTTAGAAATTGTTACTCACAGAATCCCCACCCCCGACGAATAAAAAAATAAATAAATCTACGAACCACCCCAATGGACCTGCTAGATTACACACACACAATTTCAGCTTCATACATGCCAAACTGACAGAGATATGTGTAATTTATGTTTACCACAAAATCCGCTGTGCGTATAAACAGCGCTGAAAACTGCAGCTCGATCTGTGTGACGAAGTCTTAAGATACACAACGCTCTGACACATTTGTTGGCAAAAAATTACAAGTTATGCTAATTATGAGGGTTTGTTATGTATACTAACAATTACAAAAGTAACCGTAACGTATCATTAACGTAAACTATGATACAATTGGGTCACGCATAGTTTCGGCAAACACCGTATTTAAGCTGGTCAAAAATAGGCGCTAACCTTTGACATGTACAGTGTGTACGCAAAACGGAACCGGAACTTACTCTTAGACCGGAACTTACTTCCAGACCGTACAGCTGCGGGCCGAAAGTAGGCGCTAGCCTTTGACATGTACAATCGCATGCGCAATATACAAAACGGAACCGGAACTTACTCTCAGGCCGGAACCTCCTTCCAGACCGGTACAGCGGATACACCAATCCTGGTAACCGGGTGGGTCTTGTCTAATGGAATAGGAATGAGAGTCTTAAAGTCCTGTCTGGTAAATGCCCTATGCCTTGTGTCAGTAGGCTTGGCTGGTATAGTTGGCCGCACTGAAAGACGTACACGTATGGGTCGTTGTTTGTGGGTGCCCCCCGGCAACCACGATGGGTGGGCCGATGGAGTGCCACCCCCGCATCACAGGCAGATCTCCACGCAGCATGGTTGAGACGAATGTGTCTGCTGGTACGTAACCAATGTAGGTATTCCTGGATCATGCTTGGCAAGTTGACAATGGTCTCTTTGTCTCGGTTACACATGACCGATCACAAGCTTGTTACTGTCACACAGGTGCAATCACAAAAGTAAAATGTAAGTCCGTAGAAATTATAAAAAGTTGCTAACTATACACAGAATGTACTGGTGCAGCCTCGTAGGCGCAAACCTATATATATATATATATATATATATATTCGGCCTAGCCTAATGGCGCCCAGCGGCTTCACTGATAACGCTAGGCAACCAGTCCAGTTATAATATAGGTCAGTGCTTGCACCGTCTTGAGATGGTGCAGCGCTCGACGGCCAGAGTCGTGCTGCGAATCAGGCGGAGCGACCGGCGAAGCATGACGGCCGCATTGCAACAGTTCCACTGGTTGCAAGTGAAGTAAGGTGTCGCGCTTACATTTATCCGGGCCTTAAATTCTATCCGGGTGATTTTTATGTGCATATGTAAGGCAGAATATTTGGCACCAGTAGATCACGTAGTAATAAATGATATCCAGTAGTTAAATACGTTTCGTTTGTTTGTTGTAATACGAACGTTATAATTAGAGTACATAATTATAATTTGCTGTTTCAGATTTGTGACCAAGTATAAGAGTATGTCACGTGACGTGTGCGTGGAGAGGAAACTGTTTTACGACATAAATTGTTTATGTATGTGGGAAGCAAACATTTTATAATTTATGTATATATATATATATAGACATATATGTAATTATATATATATATACATATAAACATACATAATGTCCGGATAAATGAAAACGCGACAGTCGTAGCTGGTGCTAAATGCATTCCCCTAGATACGCGCACGCGCAGAAACGTCACCCGGACATTATTTAACGTCCGGATAAAGGTAAGCGCGACTCCGCATTGAGTACAAGCTACTCGTCATTGTGTTTCGCGCCCTCCACGATCGGACGCCGACGTACCTCGCGTCGCTCATCACGCCGTACGTGTCGCGTCGCGCCGCGCCGCGTCCTACGATCTGCTGATTCCGCGCCACAACCTCGAACGATATGGGCGCCGTTCATTCTCTCGCGCGGGGCCGACTCTGTGGAACGCGCTACCTGAGGATCTGCGTCTGACCGAGTGCATGGACACATTTAAAGCGCCTTTTAAAACTAATTATTTCAAGCTTGCTTTTATTGTCTAGTTCTCTATAATCATTCACTCTCTACATCGTAGTATGTATTAGTACTATTATTTTGTACTATTATACTAGCTTATTATTTTAATTATTTAATTCATTAATATTTTATTGTCTACTTATTTATTTATTATTAGTATCTGTTATGTAGGTCTTGATATTTTTAGCTTAGGTTTGTTTTGTACATTTCATATTTTTAATGCAGTTCTTATACGTTTAATTAGCTTAACTAGCCTATTATTTGTAATAATTTATTCATTAATATTTTATTGTTTATTTTTTTTGTTTATTATTATTATGTATGTCTTGATACTTTTAGCTTAGCTATTAGTACATTTGTTTTATTTAACGCACTTCTAGTCTTTTTATACGTTTAATTCTATTATCTACATTTTAGTTGCTATTCGTTGTCAGCACCCTTGAACAGAGTCCTACTCTGGATATGAGTATATAAATAAAGTATATTATTATTGTTATATGCTGACTGAAATATAAGGGGGCTCAAATTACCACATGGTGGTCAATATACTATTATTGTTTTTCGACCGAGGGAATAAGATAGTATGGTGTTCGAAATAGTAAATTCCAATGACAGTGTCGTTCTGCGTTATTCAAATTATGGTTGGGAACTATGGACTCACGTACTGCTAAACGTGACGTAGATTATTGACGACAGGTATCATTCCTGCAGCTTTTCCCACATTTTTGCTTCAATTGTCATAGTCATCGTCATCCGTCGCGCGTAGAGAGATGGGGGTTCACACGGTCAGAGCACTAAATAACAGTAGCCAGTTAGATAACTTCAGACACATTATATTCCTGAACTAAAATGAGAGACCCTTTAAGATGTAGGACAGTTTATTTTAGAAACTGTATACATGATACAAATAACACAAAACCAGTATTTGTCTAATAACACAAGATAATTGTTTTATGTGCTCTCACAATTACAGCATAAGAAACGTTTACGTAAACTTTACTATGAAGGTTTCACATATATGTTCAGAAGTAGGTACATGTATGTGAAATGCTAGAGCGGACCGGTCATCTGTCAGCCCGGTATTCGATCGGTGGGTATCATCGGCATCTTCGGCATAAAATGTGAAACTACCATCGTAATCGGATAACATTTTCTTAACGTCCTATGCTTGAAGGATTAGTCCTATGTTGGTAGTGTTGACCCTAAATAGTTGTAATAGATTAGATAACTTCAGTAACCAGCATTTTCAAACGCCTATATGAAATGCTGGCATATATCGGTCAGTTGCCGACATGCACACTAGTTGCCAGCACAATATTGCACCAACACATGAAGGTAGGTTGGAATTGTAAAGGTGCGAAATATGTTACTCATTCATACATTCCATAGGAGTCGGAAGGGGTTATGGGGGCTAAACCCACCAATATTTCTCCACGCTTCGAAAGTAATGCCCGCCAGCAGCGGGTGCTGAAGTTCCGGCTCATGCCCCGATATACAACTTGTTCCGACTTCTAAGCATTTACTTGCTGTTCTTCTACTAGAATAAATACGTTGGCGCATATATGCACATTCAAATTACATTGATGTTCATAATATACATTCGTTTTTTGTCCATTTAAAAACAGAAAGGTGTCCTCTTCAAAGCACATCTTTAAAACAATTCCTAGATTAAGAAAAGGAAATTAGTCCAGAGGAAGTTGGAGGTAACCATGCACTAATGGTCCCACAACGGTTTTTGTTGATTTTGTATCTTCAGACTGTGGAGAATCAGAATCCGAAGGGTGACAAGCCATTTAGGCCCAAAAGTGAGATAGGGTTACCATAGAAACCAGCTGGTTTCTATGGCAACCCTATCTCACTTTTGGGCATAAATGAGAAACACGAATATATGCATATATTAGCAACTATGACAGATGTTATATTCACTAATGTGTCCATTTCTATGTTATTCGATGTGATGAATCCATTGGACACGCTATATCGATGATCTAAGGTCAAGGCCATGCGTAAATGTCAAGGTCAAACCAAAAATATACACCAGTTTCATGAAAAATTATCAAAAAGAAGCATAATACACCAGAGTTTGTACATACAAAACACACTCACACATATGCATGCACGCTCTCACACGCACGCACGTACACACACAGCAAAACTATATTAACATTATATTATGACAACACGAAAGAGGCAGGCTATCTCAAAACTTGGCATAAATGAGAAAAACGAATATACGCATATAGGAACAACTATGACCGTATATTTATGTTATTCAACGTTCAATGATCTAAGGCCAAGGTCATACCTAAATACGAAGGTCACGCAAAACCATTCGTTCTGTCAACTTACCTTGTTGTTTATGATTCTGCATTTTCATCTTCCTCGTCAGATGCATCTGTTACTACCATCGTGTGTTCATTGCAGCAGTCCACGCCACCTTCACAGTGGCAGAACAGTGAACGTGGCAACATTGCCCACCAACACGAGCATCTAGATGATCTACAGTTGTTGCAAGTACACTTGATGAGTTTCAAAATGTCTTCTGGAGCGGCTGCCGCGTCGCTTGGTAGCGTCACTGGTCGCAAAGTTGAGTTTACTGCATCTGCTGTCCATCCATGTTGGAGAGGATCTACGTCATGCGGAGTAGCCTGGGTAGCATATTTCCAGATGCAGGTTTGCAAGTGAGCTCTCATCACATTTAGTCAAAAGACCTCATTGGTGGGAGGCAGATACATCAGCTTTGGAGCCGAGACAATATTCGCCCTTGCAGTTTTCAATTTCCACATCTTGTAGCGCACATCGGTCATAGTTGTGGCTTCAGCAAATCCATAGCCAGCAGCTATGAATGTTGTAGATTGTTGGACTACATCTGCAATTTGAGCTGTAGACTCGCCCAGTTCCGAAAGTTGATAGCCTGATTGAAGGAGTTTAACTGTTTTAGCCTTTCCAATGCCTCAGTACTGAGCCACAGTGTTACAGCCTTACAAGGCATGAGCTGCTAGTAGGTGTCCAGCAATGTTTCTGTGCATGTGCGTACATCTTGGATGTCATTGCATTTCCTGTCTGTAGATGTGGCTTCCATTGTTACAGGGCAGGTGAGGTTTCCTTGTTGGTGGAAGTGGATTAACAGTACGAACACGTCAGTATCATCCGAAATGACATTGTTATTACAATTCATAGCATCAGCTTCCACAATGAACATCAACTGGTGGATGATGATCACATCAGCCTCTTCCTGGGTGTTTCTCATGTCTTCCCGGTCAATCATTATGCCGTTGTTGATTTCTATAGGGACCGGGTAACTTCCTGTTACCACAAGTTTGTGGCGCATCGTCTTTGTCTGCTTTCCCTGTTCACGCAGAGTCTCAACGATCAGATCGACCAGTTGTACTTTGTTATATGTCACAGTTAACACAACTTTCTGTGATGTGAATAGCATCGAGGGTGAGAGTTGGTGGTGTCTGCTTGCTTCCTTCACTCTTGCTATACGGGTGACACCTTTGATACTATAGTCGACGTAGCTGTCAAACACAAAATACACATCACAATCCTTCAACTTTCTTGCCACCTATGCAACAAAGTTGTCAATAAATTGTTGCACTGTATCTTGTGTTGGCCAATGAACTACCCACAGTATGGCTGATCCATCGATTATCACACTGGTAGCTTTGGGTGCAGTTCTTGCCGGCTCGTCAACTTTTAGATTGTTCTTTGGTGTTGACTTGTTTGTTGCTAATCTCATTTCACCAGTGTTAGTGAACATTGAAGTAGGCATCGGGGCCAACTCGTACTTCAGAGCCTTTCCAATGTCCGTGTCTCTGCCAGAAGCCTGCAAACCAACGGTGCGCGAATAAATCAGATAGGTGTCGTATACCTTTATGGAGCCTATTTTGATGTGTCGTTTCGTGGCTGCCATGGTATGCACTTGTTTGGGAAGATTATTGTTGAGTCCGAGGGGGCCAACTGCTTTCATACTGGTTATTCATCTGCTGACCTATTGACATAGCTTCATGTACATTCACCGCAGGTTCAGTAGCTATTCTGCCACTCACAATGTGGATGATGTTATCATTTGGGTGAGTGGATGGATCAAGTGGACCAATTGACTCTTGCAATTTCTGTTTGATTTTCGATCTGTCTTTACCATCTGATGTCAGCCGAGCTTTCATTTCCTCTTTGTGAAGATGTTGGTGACATTTCTCCTCGTAGGTCATGTCAGAAATGTCTTTGTCCAGGACACTGCAAGTGTTAAGACTGAGGGCCCACGTCTTCATGGTGTTTTGTTTCAGCGTAATACCAATTATACCATTGGGTCCCTTTCCATCCCGCATGAAAGTTGTTTCGATCATCATGTCCGTCCACATGCCATTCCATATTCCTGCAGTGCGCCGGGTAACATGATCTCCATTCATGAACCTTAAGAGGACGTCTGTTGGCATCTGAGCGCTGATGATAAAGGCCATAGTGAGCATAATTTGGGTGACGAGCAGCAAAGAAATAGGGCATCATATACTCCACAGCAAGCAGATGAAGTGCCCAGCCTGCTTCCTTCTCAGATCGACAAAACAGCATAATTAGTAGAACAGGTTTGAATAACATATCTACCCATATTTTCGTGGTTCTGCTTTGGTTAGCTCTGTTTTCTAACTACTACATTAAGCTATTTGGCTCGTCAACTTGCTACACCATGCTATGACGAAGTCCCTCCATCACCATTCTCAGTGCTCGAAAGTTATGTGAAACTGCTTGCCTGTCAGCATGTGGGCAACCCCTCCAAAAGCACATACCATGACATCAGACAGCCCAGTGTCTGCCATCAGGGCTCCGATACATCCAATAAAGTTCATTATGAAGTGCATGCCCCCCAAGCGTAGAATGCAATTGTTGAATCGTTCTGGGTATGACTATGTAATGTTCACAGCAACTTTGTAAAGTTGCTGGTCACAGGTGAACACCACAATGTGTTGTCTGACTGACTTCACAAGCCTTTCTGCCTCCAGCGTAGCTGTTTGTATGGCGTTTAGATCAGATGGCTTCATGTCGATCAAAGGTGTGTACACACAAGTGGTGGCTGGCCTTACCAGGTGACCCTCGTTTCTATTTAGCACACTGTTGCATCCATTCCACTCTGGATATGCCTTATCACTTTCTATTTGTGACACAAAGTCTCTTTAAGTATGCCCTGTTGAGTGCAAGCACTTGCGTTGTCAAAAGGTTTAGGGATAAAACAAACTTATTTGCTCTACTCTGTGGCATATCTGGCCTTTTCGGCCGTTTGTATCTCTGGACCGGAACATCAGTATACACCTCCGTAGACATTTCCTGATACTTCGTATCGTTTATGGTAGCACTTGTAAACTACAAACCAGGGGATGAGCAGTGTGTTTTGTGGGTACGAACTCTGGTGTATTATGCTTCCTTTCATAATATTTCATGAAACTGGTGTATATTTTTGGTTTGACCTTGATATTTACGTATGACCTTGACCTCAGATCATCAATATAGCGTGTCCAGTGGATTCGTCACATCGAAAAACATAGAAATGGACACATTAATGAATATAACATTTGTTATAGTTGCTAATATATTCGTGTTTCTCATTTATATCCAAAAGTGAGATAGGGTTGCCATAGAAACCAGCCATTTCTACTAAACGCCCAAGAGTGACAGCTTGTCACCCTTCTGATTCTCCATAGCCTGAAGATACAAAATCATGTAAATCCATTGTGGGACCTTTAGTGCAAGGTTGGACCAAAAATCCCATTTTGGCTGCCGGATTAAATATCTTTATTGGTGTTACTATGTAATTTACTCTGTATTTTGACTATAGTTTTACTATATTATCAACTAATTCATTTTGGATTAAAGAAAAAAATATAAATAGCATAAGCATAACATGTTCCACTAATTCCAATAATATCTCAAAGCAACAGTAAGGATTATATTATATAATCTGATAAAAAGTTATTGTAAGCGCGTGCGATGTATATATGACTTAAATGTGTCTTTTACGGGTGTACCGATCGTACGACGTGCAGGCGATGCTTTAATTGGCTGCGTGTTGCGACCCAAAAAACAATGAGTGCGTTGCGCTGCGACAAACACAATTAGATCTGTCATTTAACGCGGCCGATTGACACGAACCTAGCGTCTACGAAAGCTCGGTATTTCTGGTAATGATGACGGCGTGGGTTTCCGGGCAAGCGTTCTGTAACATTTAAAAACCGGAACCATATTAGCTCGCTTAGTTGTCAATATTAGACTGATAGTATATTTAATATCTATAGCGATATCAATGCAAAAGGAGCTCCCATTGGTGTAAATATAATAATTATGATATGCTGACTTATACATGTACAATCGGCGTGTGCGTAACACATATGGGAGGGGCGTTTCTCTAAACGAACGTATGGTTTACTTTAGGGGGTTGTATAAGCCAGAGCTACGAAGCGTGACAAGGGGTGAAAACCTCAAAAATCAAAAATTTAGTGTGACGTACTTTATGGACGGCACGAAATGACGTAACAATAGTGATATTGTAATTTACATTTCCGGTTGGGCTAACGTCTACACGATGATTCTCCACATTTTCGTATACCTAACGTTAAAATACTCTATACTGAAATTGTGTTTGTATCCAGGCGCTTTACCTCTTGTTTGCACGGCACTAGATATAACATGTTCTTTTTTGTTAAATTTTGTAGACGTAAGTTGTTCTAGCAATTATCTCATGTGTAACACGCCCAACGGCATAGTTACAATATACTACTATATATAGCTCCACTCCTTTTTGTATTACTGTCGTGTACATCCACGGTTACACCTCTCCTATCTTTGTGGCGCAACAAACTGAACCGCAGGGAAATATTGTTTATGAATACTCGTTTCAGAGATGTCCTTTCTATAATGACCACCGCAATTTATCCCCCACTCGCACTTTGTGCTAATAGTGCCAAAATAGAAAACAATTTACTGATCTCGTAGTACCACAATACCCACCACTCTTTTGTTGTGTTAAAGGTCCCATCTGGAGGTTAACAGTCCCATGACGATTGTAGTTGTATCCCCATATTTATTTGTCTTATCATGCTGTAGCACGAGCTTCTTTATCTGTTACTATACTAATTTAACTCCCACTCATTTTGTGTGCTAACAGTACCATCAAAGGCTACCGTGAACATAGTAATCTCATTTATGTTTGGGAAAACAGGACACTTGCATACCTAAGCGTGACGCGATTTATTGATGGTCGTTACAACGCCTGTAGCCTTTCCCACATTTTTGCTTCAATGGCCGGAGTCGTCGTCATTCATAAAGTACGTCACGCGTTGAGGGAGGGGGTCACCGGGTCTGCGTAATAAAGCATTACATACAGGTGTGGGTTTCCGGGCAAGCGTTCTGTACCGTTTAAAAATTAAACCATATTATCACGCTAAGTTGTTAATATTAGACTGATAGTAATAAATGCTATGCCAGTTCAATAATAAAAGTGTGTGCCTTAATGTCGTAAGCTCCCATTGGTGTAGATGATAATAATTATGACGTGTTATACATGTGGATTTAGAAACAGTACACATATGCAACGAATGTAAATTCAGTGTGTGCGTAAATGATATGGGAGGGGCATCTCACGAAACGAACCTATGGCTTACTTTAGGGGGCTGTATAAGTCAGCGTTACGAAGGGTGACAAAGAGGTGGGGATCTCAAAAATCCCAAATGTAATGTGACGTACATTTTGGACGGCCCGTAGTGACGTGACAAAAGTTATATCCTAATTTCGAGTTGTGCCACCAACTACGCGGTGAATCTCCACATTTCTGTATATATATAACATGAAATACTTATGTATTTAGAATAATATGTTTTTCCTTATGTTTTTTATGTTGCAACTTGATATAATATGACCCATGGTGTTTGGTATGTAACTATCGTTTGACAGTATGCTAGCAACGAGTACGAAAATCAGTAGGCCTATACGTAATGCTCATCTGTAATGCATGTGTGCCAAATTTCAATCGGTAATTTTCACATATACCTGGCTGTTTACAATCTATGGCAGACACTGTTTTTAGCTATATTTTGTGAAGAGCAGTGATCCTTATTTAATGTGAAAACATTGTATTCTTACTCCGTAGTCAGTGCACTCATACAGAGAAGGGTTACATGACGCTAACAAGCTTCATTGTAAGATAATTACATCTGGAGTTAACTGGGTAATGCACTGAAAGACACGAACACCATTGTATGTAGCCTGTGTAACGGATTTAGGGTGTGGTACTCGTAATGATAACGTGTGCACACGGGCCGACAAACTGGTTTGAAAGAATGTTAGTCATCATTTCTCGCATGCCACACGGCGCTGTCATTTTTACGGGTTAGACAGTTGTTTTTCATACGCGCTACGCACGTGCTTGTCACAGTCTAATTCAATATAGAATGTGTATATTAATTTGCATCTCAATTCGTTCTAGTTGTATAGTTGGATGCTCGCAAAATAGAGAAATGGTGAATAACGGGTATCTTCGAACCAATTTTGAAAGTAATCCTACCATCTGTTTTCGACTTGGTTACATAATTGTGCGTATTAAAGTTGCATTTTGAGATAGTCCGTATAGTATATGTATGTATGTATATATATATATATATAAAGTTGCATTTCGAGATAGTCCACACACACACAAACACACACACATACACACACAAACGCGCGCGCGCGCACACACACACACACACACACACACACACACACACACACACACACACACACACACACACACACACACACACACACACACACACACACACACTATGTGTCACTTTTCTCAACTCTATATAAACTTTGTTCACATAAGATGCAAGCTTAGGATAACATGGCACAAAAGAAGAACCATTACGTCCGCGTGCCAAACATTTATTATTTCGCTGGCCGGACCTCGCGACCGGTAATTTTGCAATAGTATAATTCATTTAAAAACATGTCAAGTGGAAAAATCACATAAATGTGGCAGCAAATATTATCAAAAAGTAAAAAAAATTGTTCATGCTGTACATATACATTAAATAAAAACCCGTTAGTATGGTAGTTTAATTCCTCAGAATGCAACTTTAAGCATACATCGTAGCAATACTTCGTTCAGAATGTCGTCCGTGCCTGCAATTGCGATAGTCCTGACAGACTGACAGGAGGAGAAGCTATAATGACAACAGAAAACATATGGATCCAAATAATATAAAGTGATGCGAGAAGATAGCAGAGCAACTGAGGAATTGGAGGAAGACGTTGGCATGAAGAAACACTTTGAATGAATGTTTTTTTATAACAGGCTGAGTTAGACAGGACATGTACAAAGACAGAATGATGACAAACAGTGCGTGGAAAACAGAACAGGGCGATAGAATGGGAAGAGGAAGACCAAAAGTAAGATGGAAAGTAGGAGTAGGAACGGAGAGGTCTCAAAAGGACAGGCATGAACAGTCGAGGACGCAAGAACTTAGCAGAAGTCCATTATTGACGGCTATGAAAGGAAGAGGTGGCGGTGTAGCATAAATATTGCAGTCTCGGCCCATAACGCGCATATCCAGAGATATTTATTAAGTTCGCTGTGTGAGGGGATTGTCTGCCCAATTCAAAAAATATGGGCAATATTTTACTTAGTAGATTGCCAAAATATGAACCTAATCGCGGTCTTCAACCTTTATTATGAATACTGCCGATGGGGTAGGTATACAAGTATTTGAATGCTGGTCATCAGAGACATTTGAAAGAAGGATACAATATGTAGAAATATTTATGCTACCCAACTAAGGTGTTTTAAAATGTATTCGGCACAAATATCTACAAACTGCCAAAACACATATATGGTGCTACAGTAATTGATATTTTGGAGGACACTATTTCTTTACACACCGAACATATATTTCCGTACATGCGCATTAAGGGCCGGAACTGCATCATTTAACAACTGCAATATTTTTGCTACAGCGGAACTGCCCGGCTGATATACAAAGGTTTTGTTCGTAGTGGGTGAAGTCCGACCGGGGCTTTATCCGGAGAGAGCTTTGTCTGGAGGGGATTATGTCCGAGGGAATATATCAAAGGGAAGACGAATGAGATTATGTCAGTACCAGAACCGTGTATCAAACACGGCTTTCTCGCGATATGGGTAGCCGGAGCTACGAGGCAGCAATTCGGCTACCGATAAGATCAAATATCGGACCAAGAATGTTAAACCGTTTTCTAAATTGTACTGTTAATTAACCACGTCAATGTGACAGACACAATACGATGTGTGAATAAAACATCCAAAGACATTAAACTTGTTGTCTATTGGCACATATCGTCAGTAGATTGTAGGTATACAAATGTTATCGGCTTAATACAACACAGTACTCTAAACATTACATGATTCGCAATCGTGTGATCCCGATGAAGAACGCGATTTTCGGGGTGAGGAGGATATGTGTCCGTGTCTTAATTCCGCAAACAGCACAGACGTCGGCGCAAAAATGTCGTGTGAAATTCTAAACAGTTCCTACAGCCACCTGGCGGCGCAGACCGCACACAGGACCAGAGTAACCATGGAAACGACGGAGACGCTCTGGTATGAGACGCCATTGCATTGATCAGTGTTGCAGTAGCAAACCGTGCCCTTTATGCCTCTCTCCGTGCCAGAGATGCACTTATTCTCCATGCGACTGGTCTCACACCAACGGATTATGCCCTTTTCGCCTGAAACTCAAGAGAATATCCAAATAAGGCGCGGGCGCAATATTTTAAACCTAACTGCAGTTACATTTGCATTTTCGTAAACGTTTTTTTATATATGAATGTATTATATTACAAACATAACTGCAATATTTTGTTACTCCACCCCCCTCTCTCTCTCTCTCTCTCTCTCTCTCTCTCTCGCGCGCTCTCTCTCTCTCTCTCTCTCTCTCTCTCTCTCTCTCTCTCTCTCTCTCTCTCTCTCTCTCTCTCTCTCTCTCTCTCTCTCTCTCTCTCTCTCTCTATCAAGAAACGTATTGCAAATGTTCAGCTGTGATTATTCTCTATTGAATATTGCAGTTATTTAGATTTAACAATATTTAACAAGATTGCCACCCAGAGAATTAACTGTAGATGGCAGGTGGACAAGGAAGCCTTTTGGCTTATCGAGAGTCTAGTCCTTTTTATCTACGTGTATCCCGCCCTTCTAAGGTATGTGTCGATTTTATTTTTAAACATATTCCCACTACTAGCACCTACACAATCAGCAGATAATATGTTCCATTCATTTACAGTCCTTTGTGAAAATGAGAACTTTCTTATATCTAATCTACACTGCTCCTTTGCTAATGTAACTTCATGTCCTCTAGTCCTTCTATCTTTCTTAACTGAGAAAAAAATATTTCTATCAATATT
>CM034543.1:38466734-38526734 GCA_020002185.1 Paraescarpia echinospica
ACCTACTTCTGAACACATATGAGAAACCTTCATAATTAAGTTTACGCAAATGCTTCTTATACTGTAATTGTGAGATTACGTACAACAATTATCTTGTGTTATCAGACAAATACTGGTTTTGTGTTATTTGTATCATGTGTACAGTTTCTAAAATAAATTGTCCTACACCTTAAAGGGTCTCTTATTTTAGTTCAGGAATATAATGTGTCTGAAGTTATCTAATCGGTTACTGTTATTTAGTGCGCTGACCGGGTGAACCCCCCATCCCTCTAAGCGCGACGTACTTTATGGATGACGACGACTATGACCATTGAAGAAAAATGTGGGAAAGGCTACAGGAATTATGCCGGTCATCAATAAACTACGTCACGCTTAACGGTACGGGTGTCCGTAATTCCCAAACATCATTTGTATAACGTAGAACGACACTGTCATTGGAATTTATTTCGAACACCATAGTATCTTATTCCCCCGGTCGAAAAACAATAATAGTATATTGACCACCATGTGGTAATTTGAGCCCCCTTATATTTCAGTCAGCATATAATAATAATAAATTAATTATACATTCATAACCAAAGTAGGACTCTGTTCAAGGGTGTTGACAACTAATAGCTACTACAATGTTCATAATAGAACTAAACGTATAAAAAGACTAGAACTGCATTAAATAAAAAATGTACTAAACATACCTAAGCTAAAAGTATCAAGACATACATAATATTAATAAATAAATAAATAGACAATACAATATTAATTAATTAATAATTAAAAATAATAGGCCAGTTGAACTAGACATTCAAAGCAAGCTTGAAATAATGAGTTTTAAAACGCGCTTTAAATGTGTCCATGCACTCGGTCAGACGCAGATCCTCAGGTAGCGCGTTCCCCCAGAGTCGGCCCCGCGCGAGAGAATGAACGTCGGCCATATGCCCATATCGTTCGAGGTTGTGGCACGGAACGTCCAGCAACGCGACGGATCGTAGGACGCGGCGCGGCACGTACGGCGTGATGAGCGACGTCGGCGTCCGATCGTGGAGGGCGCGAAACACAATGACGAGTAGCTTGTACTCAATGCGGTGCCGCACTTAACTTTATCCTGGCGTTAAATAATGTCCGCGTGACGTTTGTGCGCGTGCGCGTATCTAGGGGAATGCATTTAGCACCAGCTACGACTATCGCGTTTTCATTTATCCGGGCATTATGTATGTTTATATGTATATATATATTTATATATGTCTACATATATACATAAATTATAAATTGTTTGCTTCCCACAGACATCAACAATTTATGTCGTAAAACAGTTTCCTCTCCACGCACACGTCACGTGACATACTCTTATACTTGGTAATAAATCTGAAACAGCAAATTATAAATATGTACTCTAACTATAACGCACGTATTATGACAACAAACGAAACATATTTAACTACTGGATATTATTTATCACTACGTAAACTACTGTTGCCAAATAGTATGCCTTACATATGAACATAAACATCACCCGGATAAAATTTAACGCCCGGATAAATGTAAGCGCGACACCGGTATTTCACGGGCAACCAGTGGAACTGTTGCAATGCGGCCGTCATGCTTCGCCGGTCGCTCCGCCTGATTCGCAGCACGACTCTGGCTGCCGAGCGCTACCCCATCTCAAGACGGTGCAAGCACTGACCTATATTATAACTGGACTGGCTGCCTAGCGTTATCAGTGAAGCCGCTGGGCGCCATTAGGCAAAGTTGAAGGACCCTCATCACTCAGCTGCCTGACGGCACAAGCTGGTGATGTTACACTTACACTCAACTGCTAGTCGACATGTTTTGGTACTTTTTTTGTTACAAAATAGACTGTAATATGTTGAATATATTATATATATATATATTTACGTGGAATAAGGCTCCTTGTTAATGCGTAGGAGCTACCAACTCGGAATCATGACTCGTTTGCTGCAGGTAACAAGGCAGTTATAAGTTTGTATCATAGCTTTGTATTCAGCCAACAAAGATTATATAATCCATATAATATCTTCCCCATATGTATACCATGAGTCCCACTATTTCCGCTAGCTTCGCTGCCAGTAGCACCAACGCTTTAGTAGCACTAGGCCCCGCATTAGCAGTGGGAGGTAGCCAGTCTAGTTATAATATAGGTCAGTGGGTGCAAGAGCCAGTGGCGTAGGCAGGCTTTTGTATTGGAGGGGACCACCGGGCATCCAAGCAAGCAATGAGTAGCGGGACACAGGACCCTTTTATGGATTAATCAGCGAAATGGTACAATGTCTTCCAAACGATTAAAATAATTAGTTATTGTGTAACTACAGTGTAAAGATGTATTCGACAGACTTAGAAGTGTCCCCAACCAATTGTTTATTCGATTCTTCACAACACAAAGCTGAGCTTTAAGTAGTGTACAATAAACTAGAGTGTCCAATATGCGTGCATCGCATGATTCCGTCGCAATGCTGCATTGTGTCGGTTTCTCAAACCCAACTCATTGAAACTGAATGACGACATGACAACCAAGTTTACTGTCCAATGTAGTTCAACAAAAACTGTCATAGAAGCCGTCAAACTAAGAGAAAAACGACACAATACCAGAGAGACACGAACCCATAAAGCCCCTACATAATATCCACCTAAAGCCGTCATATTTCTCATGCTACATCTCCCAAACCTACAGACAAGCAACACGACAAATAGCAACACTTAGTCACTTACTCCGATGAAACAATAAACATTCGTACCTTAAAGTAAAAGCCCAATCAATATAACGTCCCGTTTTTACTGCATCTAATAAATCATTAGTATATAAGTAACGAATAGTGACAACTCTTGATATTACCTGTTCATCATATCATTAATTAAATGGTAATTAGTATCAAATTTTGGATGCGCCGAACTCGGCAAACCATTCTCCAAGCTTCGGGTGTTTCCGGTGGCGTGACGTAGCGGCGGGACATACGAGGAAGGCTGCCATGTTATAAACAACTAGAGCTGCGTCGTCATGCCGAGAATCTGTGTTGCGGGTGGATGTTCGAATAAAACATCGGATTCTGTTAGTTTGCACCGGTTTCCTGTAAATGATAGCAAAAAGTGTGCACTCTGGAATCGTTTCGTGCGCGTGAAACGAGCTGACTGGACCGTGCCATCACCGCACTCGATACTCTGTTCCGCTCATTTTGTACCGTCGGATTTTGACCGCCCCCTACAACACCGGTTGGGATTTTGCAAATACAGTGTATTGACTGGTGATGCGGTGCCATCCGTCCATGCCAGCACTTCCAGGAGAGTTGCGACATGTTCAGGTCGAACGGCAACTGTCGTTTCAAGCGGTGACGGATTAGGCGTAAACTTGATACATAACTGGTCATTGGGTGTGGTGCTCTCATGCAATTGTTTCATGTTTTTTCATGCATAAGTATACTTTTTACATTTTTCTGTTGTAGTTTCATTTTTAATCAGTATTAGTGTTAAACAGGCAGTAACTTATATATCACTTGTCACTATGTATAATGCTGCCATACAGTTGTTTCTTACATGTTTAACCTATTTGTTTTTCTGTCAAGATCTTTATAAAAATGTAAGTAATGTAAATATTTTTATTGGTAAATATTGTATATGTTATTTTGATATATGTAAATAACAATAAAGGATATACCTATGTTTTAGTATCGTTTTTGTTCTGTATTTTGTGCCAGTGTGGCATCGTTGTAAAGAAGTTAGTCAAATATATGACCAACGTAATATTACTAAAAACAAATATCTTGGAGAAAAAAAACATGGGAAAGTTTATTATGTAAACCGCTGGGCATATTTATCATCACAGCCTATCCCTGTATCCAGTTCGCTGTTTGTCAGTAGCCAGTGGATATGTATCCAGAAGTTTGTGCACAGCACATGGTGGCAGAATGACTCTGATGTCCTTGCCGAGCCATCCCCAGCACCATCTAGTCAGCTGTCTGTATCCAACATAACGAAACTGTCTGAAAACAAAGCACATGCACAGGATGAAGCTAAAACAAATATGACGCTTTATATCACAAGAACAGTGTCCAATGAAGTATACAGTGTACTTACTATGAATGTCAATTAATTCATTATCTATTCATCCATTTATGGTTTTGTTAGTTATATAAACTACTTAGATAATTTTGCAGGTTTCGTCCATGATGTTGAATGAATGCCTATATGTATACCGGTATATTCCTGATGTACACGATTGTACACGATGAATAAAGTGTGTATATAACACTTGAATGCAACCACTTTTAGTCTCTTCATTGTTGACCTGTTATTAAAAACGCATTACCTGTGCCATAACATATTAGGCGTTTTCCAGTCTTCGAAAGGCCCTGAATATTAATGTAATATGGTCATTTAATCACATGTTTAAAGAAATACATACTACTCACTCATTGTTGGCAAGCTTCAGTGGCCCATACTGTTGTCTGTTGTTGAAGTATGCAGTGTGTAGGACATTGACGTCCAAGATTACAGGGTGGAATCCTTCATGTTGAGTGATGCTCTGTACTTCCACTGCAGACTCCTCTATCTTGTTCAGCACCAGGTCAATTTCGCGGCAGCACAAGCATTCCTCTTCTGTGTCCAGTGGTTGGCGTTGGCCACACTGACACCTATGAAAATACTTATTTCAGTCCAGCTGTGAGCTTTACAATAAAAGAGGGGATGGTGGATCCCAAAACATCTGGTAGATGGTAGGTTGGTCCCCCCAAGCAGGTGGGAGCTGGACAGTTCGCCAAAAACAAATGGTAGGTTGATTCCCAGTTTGTGGGAGAAGGCAGGTTGATACCACTGCCACACCCCTCATTAACACCCGGCATCTCATTTAAATTATAAAACATATCGCAGTGTCAATTAAATAAATGACTTTTGGCAATACCACTGTATTTATTTCTTGATATTATTGTTTGGGCCTGTCCAGTAATGCTGTATGCATAATTGTTCTGATGGTTAAGACTAGTGAAGAAATGTAAACAAACAAAAGTAATAAAAAAGCATATATTATTACCGCAAATAACGCGAATAATGGCGCTAGCGTGTCTTCACGGTAACGCAGTTTCGCAGTTTTAAAATTGTACGTACTTCACTCAAAAAACTTCAAACAACGTTTTTGCAATTTTTTTATTAAATATGGTAGAGATTTAGAATATGAATATCTTGTCATGGAAGAGTTTGTCCAGTTGTTCGGCTAAAACGATATCCTATTGCGTACGGCGAAATTGTGTACCACCACAGTGACCACTAGTAATACTAATAGGGCTAGGCCCTACTATATACGTTGCCATGCATGGAATTAGGTGATGACAGGAGTTCTGACCATAACTAACGTCGGAAATTTACATTAAGCTCAATGAATAATTGATATTATACCATACCAGTCAGTGTTTCCTAGTCGTTTGGGAAGGACTGGCTCACCAGGGCCACCGTCTTGGCTGTCCTTATCGGCTTCGCTCTCGGAGTCGGTGACAGTTGGTTCAAACTGATAAGCGTCTACTACGGCGCCGGCCTGTCCACTAGATGTGGGTAAAATGTCGCCATCCGAATCAAATACATCACTATCACCACCGCTATCAATGTCACTTGAAATATCACTGTGAAAACTCCCAGATTCGACACTGGTTTCCTCAAATTCCGTGTCGGCCATCGCTATTTATGATCGGATCTGATGCGCTCTGATCCCGCCAATACGTCACAGGTCAAAGGTTACCCGAAGACATTCCTTGGGTCTGACGAAGTGCGTAGCTGGCTCGGATTACACTTTAATGTGTTTTATGTCTTAATTAGTCAGATTGAGTGGGTAGGGTTATCAGCTGTAGTTTTATATTACTATTACTGGTAATTTAGCAAAAAAAGGTAGGGAGATTGGGCTTTTATTTTAACATGGATGATGAGGCGTTGGCGTTCAACCAATAACTTCACAACAAATCTGTACCACGGCGGCGGCTGCGTCGAGTGAGCTTCACCAAAATGTCCGTGTCCCATGTAACGTTGTCGCTTATAAAAAATCATAAATTCACGATTACTCAGTTCCGAATACCCAGTGGAAAATCGACTACATAAATTGCTTTGGCCGCAACGTGCAACTTGACCTTAGTCCAGTAACTGATCATCTTGCCGGGCAACTATCATTTTGGATCCTTGTTTTGATATAATTAATACATTTTCGTTGCCCTGTCACCTCTTGGGTTGCAGCCTGTTGGATGCTTATCGCCTACGACAGAAGCGGTGGATTCATCCACCCCTGCTAAAAATGTACTACAGTTTATTATGGTAAACCATGATACATCCATAGTAAATCATGGTGGATTATAGAACACCATAGTATATTGCATTTTACCATGCCATCACCATAGTAAATCATAGTAAAATATGGTATTCACTTTAATAAACCATGGTAAAACGTGATATTCATCATAATAAAATGAAGTATTTACTATAGTAAACCATAGTATTTACTATGATAAAACATGGTAAGATATTCCGCAAAACACTGTAGTTTACTATAGTGTTTACTTTAGTAAACTGTAGTATTTTTTTAGCAGGGACTTTGGGTAACTTAATCCCATTTGAATTATAACAAATTTCTTGGCCAAAGGGTAGGACTGTGAAGTCATGCACAGGCACCCCTATAACATACGTACGTCGCTACTCTATGAAGCAGGCAACCAGTTATAGGTCCTCAGTCCCCTACACTTTTATTATGTTCGTTATTCCGATCAACTTCTAATTCGAAGTGGAAGAAAAAATGGCGGACGAAATGTTTACAAGTATATGAACCCGCCGTTGACCTATCAACGTCATCACCGTATTGCGCGCTGATTGGATAATTAGGCACAACTCCGAACAACTAGTCGGTCAGATTGGGGCTAGCCCCAATTCGGACGACTCCGTCGACGCCGTGACCAATGCGTACACGAGCAACTAGTTGCCGGACTAGTTGGGCAACACCGAGTTGGCCAACTAGTCCGCCAACTAATTGTTCGTGTAAAAGGGCCTTAATATTATCCACTGGGTCGAGCCGTGATGTAACAAGGGAGTGGACGAGAGTCTGACATGCTGTAATTGTCAGGCTTGTTCGTATCTTGGCAATGCGAAATAGATTGGAGTAAGCAGCACGACAGGTGTTCGATACTTGAGCCAACATGTCAAGTCTGCTGGCAACTATATCCTCGATATCACGAACAGTCGGCGTCAGTGATATGGCGGACCCACATACATCGATGGTAGTCACTGCAGAAGGCGAGCGGACGGCGGTAGAACGAAAAACGATGGCTTCTGTTTTGGTCGCGTTCAATAGGAGATGGTTGCGTTTAAGCCAGCGTCTTATGTCGCATTACATATAAACCATGCCTTGTGGAATAAAGCCGTAATGGATATATTTTTGATGCTTTAAAAATGTTTCATACCTAATTTGCTAGCATAAACTTGTCTCAACCATCTGATTATAGTCCAGAATAATAATAATAATGTACATATTTCCACCAATACCAAACACATATGATTCATTGCAGTATTGTGTAAGTTCCACTGGTCTTTGCGGTATATTTGTCTATATCGCTTAATATTTTAAATATGATATGGGACCTGTCAACCTAAAGAGCAATTTACTAAACAAAATCCACGAAGTCTCTTCATGAGTCCGACCAATGTAAATGAAATAAGGCAAATTATAATGTCTCTCCAACCTAAGACCAATTATGGATATGACAATTTTAGACCCCGCCTCATGAAATGATTCGGTGAGCAAATAGCCTTAACAATAACTATTTTAATTAATAAATCAATAGGTGAGGGAATAGTCCCTTGCGAAATAAAAATAGAAAAATTATACCTGTCTATAAGTATAAAGCTACTGATGACTTTTCTAATTATAGACGGTGACCAATATCTTTGTTACCTTCAATTTCTAAAATACTGGGAAACGTTGTACATAGAAGGACTTTTGATTTTATACAGAAACACATTATATTGAACAATAACCAATATGGTTTTCGTGAGAAACATTCAACAACCAATGCTATTACCTCTTTTACTAGTGACGTTAGTAATGCACTAGAAAAAAGGACTCAGTCCTTGCTGTTTTTCTGGATCTAAATAAAGCATTCGATATAAGGCGTACTCCACTCAAATGGTTCAACCTTTCAAACAAGATACAGTATGTTAAGTACAGTTCTAGTGACTCACTTCAGCAGGATGTCACACACGGTGTCCCACAGGGGTCTATCATCGGTCCGCTTTTGTTTATTTTATATATTAATGACCTTCCATTCTGTGTAAATATGTGCAAAACAATATTGTTTGCTGATGACACTACTATATACAAAACTGGAAAACAAATTAATGAAATATATAAAGATATGAATAACGAACTTGAAATATTAGCTGACTGGTTTCTGATGAAATTGATTATGTGAACATTTATCATGTAATATTACTGTTATTACATTTACATATATGTTCTATTAATTATAGCAACGTAACCAACACGCTATACATTAAATCATTGTTAATAATGGTTATTTTGAGGATAACTGCGACTAGTTTACTTAATCATTGTTATCTTATATTGGAATAATTAAAACAAACTGGTTACAGCCTTAATTGGCTCCGCTGTCAACCTGGAATTGCATATCATTTTGTTGATTGTTTTACAGATTGTTTATATTTGTATGTATGGTTTATACAATTCCAAATAAAGCCTACATACCTACCTACATTAAACCCAACAAGATGGTGAAACTTAGATGACTATGTTCACGGTTGCCTTTTGTGGGATTGTTAGCACACAAAAAGAGTGGTAGATAAATTAGTAAAGTAAAAGCGGAAATTAATAAGCTCGCAATTAAGAGAGCATTTGATACTAAGTGCGTGCAAACTGTGCGACAAAAAACGATTGAGTAACACATTTATTTTACAAAAGAATTGTTAAATTTGGTGTTAGAAAAAACATGGTCACAATACCACGGGGAGGGACAAATTACTGTAATAGTATGTCGACGTCCCCGATCAGAATATTTATTATTAAATCAAACGGCGAGTCAATTTATTATAAAGTCACTTCGTTACACTACACCGGCGGCCTTGTGCGCGGACCTGCTGCGGGTCGAATTGGAACTTTATTGCCTAATTGACACCGACGCCGTGCGTACTCGACCGTGCTAGATCTGGGTGGGGGGACTAGCAACCTGAGAGGGTGGAGCATAGAAGGCAGTGGACACTATTTAAAAATATTTATGTTTATTTGTTAATTGATAGTTATGCTGCGTTCCAATCACCTCGCGTACACCGTCAACGTGACTTCGAAACTCCTATTTGCATAAATTTACAAGTAGTAAGAACTCGGGAACTTTCCTGTTCGCCAAGTCGTGTTTACGATATAAACGATCCTATTGGAATGCAGCATTAGTAACAATTCGAGTCAGAAACGAACCACACCAACGTGCAGATGCAATCACTAATAGCAACAGTTGTCGCAAAGACACCAGCCAGTCCTTCGGCTTACCCGGTGTTCAACGACTGTCGGGCCGGGCCGTTTAATTAACACAATGCCGTTGTGTTCACGGGTCTTCGTTGAACCTATAGATTGGATTCTGGTGCTGTCAGAATGGAGCGGTGCTGAATTCACCTACAGACGGCCGCTGTCTACTGTTCGTAGCATTTAACAAAGCTGCTCAGGCAACTGTAAATATAGAAATAAAATAAGCAGTGCACTGTTTCTTAGGGGAAACTGGTTCGTATGGGAACGTCAAGAGCACATTTGCATAAGGTGTGTCATGACAGTTTTCTAAGCGCACATATTTGTTCTGTGGGGTCACAACCTCGATACACTCGCCTGCCAACAATTCGACGTCTTTCCAGAGTCAACAGCGCTTTTGTTCAGGTGACAAATGGCGTAGTAATTCACATGAGTCACGATCGTTTCAGTTTCGACTAGCTCCACGCTTCAGACCGTATATTAGTCATTTTCCAGAAATTGTACAGCCAGTCGTTTCGTTGCATAATGTTAAGACATACAACGTCACATTTGGCATTTTACTGCTGATGCCATGTCTGGGTAAACGGATTCAAGCAATCAAGCATTCTAAGTAGTAAAATAAATTGTGGAATAAATCAAACATCCAGGCTCCTCCAACACATATAGTAGCACGAAAAGCGTGATTTAGTGTTGTCATAATATCATAATATTAACATACATTTTTAATAGAATGTAGTATTTTTATTTGATAGGTTGACCAACCGTGTTAACATTAATCTCTCAGTTGTGTTACCAAGTGAATATTCCAGCAATACTGATAATGCAAGATCTACCGGTTTCTTGAAGGATATATATTCGTTTGTGTGTGTGAGTGAGTGTGTGTGTGTGCGTGTGTGTGTTTGAGTGAGTGTGTGTGTGTGTGTGTGTGTGTGTGTGTGTGTGTCTGTCTGTCTGTATGTCTGTCTGTCTGGTTGCGTGCGTGCGTGTGCGATTGCGTGTGCGAGAATGCGTGTGTGACTAAGTTTGTGCTTATGGTTGTGCGGGTGTGCGTGCGTGCGAACTTTGAAATGTAATTGTGTGTGTTTATTATGTCGATACATTCGGTGTTACGAATAGGTTCAAATGCTTCGCGTAAACTAAACAAAAAGCTCTTATTTGATGATATAACAATCGTCTTAGTCATAGTGGGAAATGCAAGTTTTTCCAGGTTCTCGTAGAAGCGACAAACAGTGGCTCCATATTACGCGGCTTGGGTAGTCGAGGCTAGATCGTGGGTCATTGTCCTCCGGGTCAGATGCCGAGTAGATTTCATAGCAGCTAAGCGCGGTGTAGTAGGGTACACATAACGCCATCTACCGGATTCATTGGTTCAAAGGCGGAAGCGAGATAGTTTGTACGCAGAAATGTTGCTTTTCCTCAAACGTATATCCAAAAGTGGCCTCGCTTGTTTGCGTAGGTGTAATGGAATGTTAAAATGACATTTATGATAAGCAGACTGTGAACACAAAGTAAACCATTCTATGTTCTCCGTGCTGGAACTAGCGGGAGGGGGCGCCAATATTTTAAGCGAGGTTTAGATGTATGGTTAGCTCCATATATTTGTCATGTGGGTAATTACAGGGGCATAGCTAGGCATAAAAACACGTGGAAGCACACTTATATATATATATATATACATATATATATATATACATATATATATATATATATATATATATACACACAAAGTATGTATACCATATGTATATATATATATATAGTATGTATCTCCTTGGTCTCGACACATTCTAGGCCCCGAGCTTGGGGTTGAGTTCCAATAATTTTGGTGGGGGTTGGAGATAGGTTTATTTTGGCAAAAGGGTGCAGTTAAAGATTTTGGTGTAATCGAGAATGGGGGTGCACTCGAAAGGTTTTGGTGAGCCTCAGCCTCCCCCTTATCCCCACCCCAATATTATTCACATCTTGACGCCTATATAGAGGGGATGTATCCAGTTGCAATTGGGCGCATTTAGAAGCCGAAATATAGCATAAAAATGCCGTCGGAATACCGGAGAAAAACACATGTATAAACATTGGCCATTGAGCTTGGTTTCTAAAGATCTAAATGCAGAAGTTACCTGATTATTATTACGTGATACCATCTCTGACAAAAAAAAAGTGGATATAAACCTTAGTGTAGCATAGCAACAGTTATTGCTGCCTGGATAACGTGTTTATTTCTTGCTCAAATTGCCCTGCTAGCTCTACTATGACACAACGCGTTCTACATCCTCCTGTAGCTGTGAGACTGCAGAGGCTGCATCATTGGCTGTCTGTACAAGGACACACTGTTTGACCTGTAGTAGACTGTGGAAGCAGACTATGGTGGACATGGTCATTACATGGTCACTAGTGTTACGATGAAGTTAAATGTATTGTTAGATAATTAACTTCTGTTTTTTTCGTCCCAATGGATCTTCCATATATTCCAAGCCAGTGACTACACCACATAATGCAGACTTCAATGTGTACAGTGCATTTGTACGACTGACCCATCTTGTCTCACAAATCGAATGCTGCGTGCACTCCATACTGGATGCCATTTTGGCAGCTCTTTCATATCACTGAGTGCATATCTTTGACACCAAACTCCATGTTCTTCCCGTGGAACTATACACTTTGTGGCCAATGCTTCACCAGTTTTGCTGACGGCTTCAACAAATCCAATGGAGATGCGAGAAGATATATCAGCCATTGCAGATACTTTCTGGGAAAGATTTAAAGCTTATTATTTATTAAAATACACTTATATTTTCAATAATGTGTATCCACATTGATAAATAACTAAATTAATAGGATGTCTGCAGTTGGTTTCAAGAAAGGTATGTTTAGTATTGTTGAGTATTGGCTTTTCAATTTTCCAAAGCTAGCTGCTAAATCTAGTTAGTAAAGCTACGTGTCATTCTCGAGGTTGATAGTGAGAAAGCCTATTCATCTTTGTCAATGCCTTTCTCATACTTTAACTAACTAACTTTAAGCACAGCTGCTACTCAATATGTGTTTATTGCAACTTTATGAATGATATTAAGGCAAGAATTATACTTATCAATCTGTAATTCCACTTGTTTATCAACTTTTCTGCACCACCAATTTCTACGATCTATCTCCGCCAAATATAGCCTCGAACGTGATTTTACAAGTTTCAGTTATGGCGATGGTGACCTTATGCTGATACACCTTAGATAGCGTGCTCGGTGTACAGGCTTAGCGGATGTTGTTGGTCGCGCTAACACAAGTACATGTATCGATCGTTGTTTGCGTGCACCCCCACGACAACCTCGATGGGTGGGCCGATGGAGTGCAAGCAGCTCTCCAGGCGGCATTGTTGAGCCGAATATGACTGTGACCGCTGGGCCGTAACCGATACAGGCAATCTTCGGACATGCGGGGCGTGTAAACAATATTCACTTTGTCCGGGTTAAACATGACTGATCACCACATGCAAGGAGTGTAGTAAACAAAAGAAATGAACTAAACATTATGGTAGAAGATATTGACCCTCATATAATAGGTATAACCGAATCCTGGACCACAACCGATATATCAGATGCTGAATTGGGACTGACAGGATATGTAATGTTTAGAAAAGATAGAATAGGAAGAAAGGGAGGTGGAGTTATTTTATATATTAAAGAATCTATTCAGGCTTATGAAATAAAATTAGAAAATGAAGCAGATTGCGAAGAAGCTGTTTTGTGTAACATAGTTACAGGAAACTCAACGTTAACAGTTGGGTTAGTTTATCGAAGTCCAAACATAAGCATAGAAGAGAATGACAAAATACAAAACGCTATAAGGGAAGTAAGCAAACGGGACTGTATTATTATGGGGGATTTTAACCACGGGCATATACAATGGAAATATCTACAGAGTATGGGGAGTGAGGACCACAAGTTTTTAGTTTTAGTTCAATATACATTCCTTTCTCAACATGTGCTAGAACCAACCAGGGGTGAGAAAGTGTTAGACATAGTTTTGTCCTCACAGAATGAATTAGTTGACAATGTCAAGATATGTGAGCCACTGGGGAGTAGCGATCACAACCAGATACATTTTACCATCAAAGTAAAATCAGAAAGGAATAGTAAAAAGCAGTATAGGAGAAATTTCCACAAAGGAAGGTATAAGGACATGAGGAAATATTTAGCAAAGATAGGCTGGAATAACACACTGAAAAATAAGACGGCAACAGAATGCTGGAATGTATTAAAGAGTGAAATTAAGTGCATAGTCGATAAATTTGTACCCTTAAAAAAACAAGGAAAACGGTCCAAAAAGAAACACTTATCGAAAGAAGCCATTAGAAAAATTAAGTATAAACAAAAGATGTGGAAGTCATATAGATGTACTGGAAATGATGAAGACTACAACAGTTATAAAGAAGCACTTAACCAAGCTACAGCTGAAATTAGAAATTCAAAGAGAAGCTATGAACTACAATTAGCTAGTAATATAAAACATGACAGCAAGAGTTTTTATGCGTATGTTCGAAGCAAACAGAAAGTTCAAGATAAAGTCGGTCCTCTAGAAGATAGTGCTGGAAATATAATATCAGAGGGATTCTTAATGGCAGAAGACTTGAATGAGTACTTTAGTTCAGTGTTTACCAGGGAAGATATTAGTCCACTGCCAGTACCAGAGGTTAAGTTCAAGGGGGCAGATTCAGACTATTTAGGACAATTAATTGTAACCCCGGAAATGGTAGGTAAGAAAATAAGGGCTATGAAGGATAATAAATCACCTGGAGTGGATGGTATTCCACCCAAACTACTATTGGAAATTGTAGAACAAATTAGCATACCGCTTGCAACAGTTTTCAATTTGTCATTAGAAGAGGGAGTGGTTCCTTTAGAATGGAAAGAAGCAAACATTATACCGTTATTCAAAAAAGGTTCGAGAAACAAGTCAGAGAACTATAGACCAGTGAGTTTAACATCAGTGATTCGTAAATTGTTAGAAAGACTAATTAAAGATCACATGGTGGATTTTCTTGTTAAACAAAACTTGATAAACCCATCTCAACATGGTTTTTTTAAAGCGAGGTCATGCTTAACAAATATGTTATGTTTTTTGGAAGACATCACTAAGTGGGTAGATGATGGATCACCAGTAGATATCATCTACTTAGATTTTCAAAAAGCTTTTGACAAAGTGCCACATCAGAGATTACTGCTTAAACTAAAAGCCCATGGCATAGGAAATGGTATAATTAACTGGATAGAAAAATGGCTGATTGACAGAAGACAACGGGTAGTTGTTGATGGGGAGGCTTCAAACTGGAAATCAGTTTTGAATGGGGTTCCACAGGGATCAGTACTGGGACCTATATTATTCTTAATATATATAAACGATTTGGACGATGATATAGCTAGCAAGGTGTTGAAATTTGCAGATGATACAAAAGTGTTTAGAAGGATTAAAAGTGATGGAGATAGACAGCATTTACAAGACGATCTTGACAGGTTGATCAAATGGTCTGAAAAGTGGCAAATGCTGTTCAATTTTGGGAAATGTAAATGCCTCCACACAGGACATGGGAACGAAGAAGTAGAATATACAATGGGGGTACTGTACTAAGTACTACTGTAAAAGAAAAGGACTTAGGGTTAACCATTAGTGCTGATATGAAGGTTTCGGAGCAGTGCGGAATTGCAGCTTCAAAGGGAAATCAAATCCTTGGATTAATTAGGCGAAACATAACGTATAAGGAAAAAGAGCTAATAATACCGCTGTACAAAACAATAGTTAGGCCTCATTTAGAATATTGTATTCAAGCGTGGAGGCCATATCGCAGGAAGGACATAGATATGCTAGAAAGAGTGCAGAGGAGAGCAACTAAAATGATACCAAAACTGAGGGATCTTAGTTACGAAATACGCATAAAAAATGCGGTTTTAACAACACTAGAGACCAGGAGATTGAAAGGAGATCAGATAGAAGTGTTTAAAATATTGAAGGGTTATGAAAATATTGATAGAAATATTTTTTTCTCAGTTAAGAAAGATAGAAGGACTAGAGGACATGAACTTACATTGGCAAAGGAGCAGAGTAGATTGGATATAAGAAAGTTTTCATTTTCACAAAGGACTGTAAATGAATGGAACAGATTACCTGCTGATTGTGTGTGTGCTAGTAGCGTGAATATGTTTAAAAATAAAATCGACACATACCTCAGACGGGCGGGATACACATAGATAAAAGGGTCGGACTCTCGATAAGCCAAAGGGCTTCCTTGTCCACCTGCCACCTAGAGTTAATTCTCTGGGTGGCAATCTTGTTAAATCTTGTTAAACCAGCTTGTCAATGTCACACAGGTGCAATCGCAAATGTAAAATGTAAGTCGGTTAAAATAGTAAAAAGTCAAACACACTTGATAAAACCTCTTAGTCCAGTCTTGGTGTATTCATAAAATATATATATACGAACTTGAGTGCTGTAGATTGGCTAAAACTTATAAAATCCGCAATATATCCAGATAGCATATATAGGTGCAGCCACATAGGCCCAGACCAAGTGTGCTCATATGTCAAAATGTTATAGTTAAATATTACACACACACACACACACACACACACACACACACACACACACACACACACACACACACACACACACACACACACACACACACACACACACACACACACACACACACACACATATTATAATTATATATTACACAATTGTTGGCTAGTTGATAATTTAGGATATGTATATAATATATATATATTATAATATATATATACATAATTATAATATATATAATATTTACGATATATATACACATATATGTAAAATAAATTAGCAATTGGTCTACAATTGTTTTATATTTTGCTCATACGTACATTAAAATTTTATAATAATAAATTCAGAGACAGTTGTTATTGACTACGAGTTTTCCAGATATAATGCACCAGTTCGGTGAGTCAACGATAAGCTATTTACGCAATATATCCCCTTATTTGTGAAGTACTAGGGGTCTTCTCGGAACATCGATGTCCTACCACAGATTAAATAACTTTCATCTGGCCTCAACCCCCATCTCCATCACATTAAAGTTTCTAAACATTGATATGGTCATGTGAATGTATTAGAAATATCGGTCGATCTACGTCGATTCACTCTGTTTCATTTGCCTAAACATAGTATTAGCTGTAAAACGTTTACTATTATTATATTTTTACTTTACTGTTAGCCTCAGAGCCACTGATCATCTTTACCCAGATTCGGGGTAAAGCCGCCTACCGGCGAACATTTCAAAGTTATGTTATACCTCCGTTAGTTTTGAGAGACGCGCACATTGCTGTCACCTCATGGCGCCTGTGAAATCAAGGTTAATCAAGTGACAGCGTAAAACGAAGAACAAAATGGTGCGATCAAAGTGAGGGGGTGCGAAAGTCCGAAGCGTAAAATATCGATGCCCGACGCATGACGAAATTGCCTCTGACCCCCTCCCCAACACGAAACTAATTTCGTATAAAATCCAACATTGATGTTAAGAGATGACCCCTTACTTCTCCTGACATAGACAACAGGTAAAAGAGAACAACGGTTGACAGTGTCTTTTCCGAAAAAGAGAGGATGCGGTGAAGGAAATTGTCCTGATTTCGAAATGGCAGCAGGTCGAATCGTAACCTGGACCACTCGATTGAGAGTTCAGCACTTTACACGCTGTTTGGCTCCTCTTGACTCGTGATTCATTCCGTTTTCACGTGTCACATCACCAAGCCCATCCTAGTTGCACATGCCATTCAAATTCGCCCTGTTTGCTGAAACGGCAAAATACTGCGACGATGCTTGGTTGAGCCAGGCTACCCTTGTGCATATGCCCTCAGCCTCACGACACTCTCAACCCCACTGTCTAACGCGACTGTTCGGACGTGCTTTACGGCCACTGGCGAATCGTCTAGACTTTAATTTCTATAATCAGCTCTTGTTCACTGCATTTCAACCATCCAGCAGTCATGCAGCTGTTCCTTGTTAGCGTTCTTCTTGTCTTCGTCGCTGCCGCTTTTGTGCCAGGTAAGTCACTGTTCCTATTTGTATCAAATGTTATACTATTGTGTGGTTTACTAAGACTGAAATCGTAACTTGAACTTCACGCAATCAATTCATATTATCCGTCAACTTATAAAGGGACAAGAACAACGGACATCTGTCTTAAAATCAAGAGCCTTATGTTACATAGCTTGTGTTTAGAATAAGTTAATATTTTAATTGGGAAACAAATATTCAGCGTCGGATTTATGACTTTAGGCAAGTTGATGGTCAATGAAACCTGTTATTAATAACCACACAACTGCATCTGCAAATGATATAATGAATTAAATATCTAACCCAGGTATTTCTTACGTTTAAGGTGATGCTATCAAGTGTTACGAGTGTGAGTATCCGCTCACGAGCGCCTGCGAAAAACCCAGTATAAACAATAACGTCAGTACCTGCTCCGGGACATCGTGCGCCAAAGGATACGCCCTGGTAGAAGGTCAGTGCACTGTCTATGTGTCTTTTCTTACTGAGATCGGCATATTTAAAACAGTCAACATCGTATTTGTTCAACAAAAGCTAATATTCCGTATACGAACATATCCTTGTCGTGCATTTCATATATTGTGTACAACCGTGTCGAGTCTTCTATGTGATGTGTAAAACCATGATGTGCTTTTCGTGCACAGTATACAACCGTGTTCTATCTTTCGTGTACTGTTTACAACCGAGTTGTGTATTCCATGCACTATGTACAACCGTGTTGAGTATTTCGACGACAGTGTACAACCGTGTTCTATCTTCCGTGTACTGTTTACAGCCGTGTTATATCTTTCATGCACTATGTACAACAGTGTTGAGTATTTCGTGCACTGTGTACAACCGTGTTCTTTCTTTCATGCAATGTGTTGTACAGTCGTGTTCTATCTTTCGTACCCTGTTTACAACCGTGTTATATCTTCCACGCACCGTGTTCGATCGTGTTGCATCTTCTCTATAAAGAATGCAATGCTTTGGTATATCTTGCGCTATTTACGAGGGACGGTCGCGTTTTTCGGAGAGTTGTGTTTTCCATAATTGCAATAGTCATTCGAGAATAATCACAGCTGAACATTTGCAATACGTTTCTAAATAGACAGAGAGAGAGAGAGAGAGGGAGAGGGAGAGGGAGAAGGAGAGAGAGAGAGAGAGAGAGAGAGAGAGGGAGAAGGAGAAAGAGAGAGAAAGAGAGAGAGAGAGAGAGATAGAGAGAGGGAGACAGAGAGAGAGAGGGAGGAGAAGACGATAGAGAGAGGGGAGGGAGGGTGGGAGGGAGGGAGGGAGGGAGGGAGGGAGGGAGGGAGGAAGATAGAGCGAGAGAGAGACGGGGAGGGAGGGAGGGAGGGAGAGAGGGAGGGAGGGAGGGGGACAGAGAGAGAGGGGAGAGAGAGGAAGATAGAGAGAGTAGGGAGAGGGAGGGAGTGAGGGAGTCAGGTAGAAAGATGAGGAGGGAGGGAAGGAGATAGAGATAGATTTAGAAAAAGACAGAAAGAAAGAGAGAGAGGGGGGAGGGGGAGAGCGGCGAAATGTTGCAGTTACATTTGTAATATGATACATTAATAAGTACAAAACGCTTACAAAAATGTAACTGCAGTAATTTTTTAAATATTGCGCCCGCGCCTCATTTGGACATTATCTTGCGTTTCAGGCAAAAAGATAATAGGGCGAGGGTGTGTGTAAAAACGCGTGGAGAATGAATGTTCCACTCACACAGTGGACGGCCAAAAGAGCACGACCTGCTTCTGCAACAGTAATCTCTGCAATGGCGTCTCATACCAGAGAGTCTCCGTCGTTTCCAAGGTTACTCTGGTCCTGTGTACGGTCTGCGCCGCCAAGTGGCTGTAGAAAAGTTATAGAATTTCGCACGACATCTTTGTGCCGACGTTTGTTCTATTTGTCAGCATGAAACAAGAAACGGAATTAATCGACAGCATAGACACATATCCTTCTCACCCCGAAAATCTATAAGAGGCGCGCTCGTCAGCGCGAACAGACGGTTGTGAATATATTGTAATGTCTTGTGTACTGCGTTATATTAATCCGTAAACACATGTGTACCTACAATCTCCTGACGACATATGCCAAGAGACGACACATCTAATGTCTTTGGATGTTTTATCCACACATCGTGTTTTGCCTGTAAGATGATGTAGAAAATTAACAATAAAATTATGAAAATGGTTGAATGTTCTTGATCCGAAGTTTGATCTTATCGGTAGCTGAATTGCTGCCTCTTAGCTCAATCTAGCCGTGTTTGATACACGGTTTTGGTAATGTCACTTCGTCTTCCCTTTGATCTATTCCCTCGGACATAATCCCCTCCGGGCAAAGCTCTCTCCGAATGAAGCTCCGGCTGGACTTAACCCCTCTACATTAATTGGTCAGTTCCGCTGTAGCAAAAATACTGCAGTTGTTAAATAATGCAGTTCCGGTCCTCACTGCGTATGTACGGAAATAGAAGTTCGCTGTGTAAGGAAATATTATCCTCCAAAATATCAAATACTTTAGTACTAAATACGTGTTTTGGCAGTTTGTAGATATTTGTGCTGATTACAAATTACAACACCTTATTTGACTAGCAGAACTATTTCCACGCATTACATCCTTCTTCGAAATTACTCAGATTACCAACATTCTAATACTTGTACACCCATCTCATCGCCAACATTCATAATAAAGCTTGAAGACCGCGACTAGATTCATATTTTGGCAATATTTTGCTTAATTGGCCTAAATTATTAACTGCATCTGCCGGACAGGTACAGTTCTGGTTTGAAGCATAGGTTTGGGACTTACGGTCAGTAGGATGAACCTAGTTTTGGCCACTTAAATAAAATATTACCCATATCTTTAGAATAGGTCACACAATCTCCTTACACACCGAACTTATATTTCCGGACATGCGCATTAACGGCCGGAACTGCATTATTTAACAACTGCAGTATGTTATGCTACACCGCCATCTCTTCCTTTCATATCCATAAATATTAGTCTTCTGCAAAGATCTTGCATCCTCGACTGTTCCTATCTGTCCTTTTGAAACCTCTGCGCTCCTACTCCGACTTTCTATCTTACATTTGATCTTACTCTTCCCATTCTATCGCCCTCTTCTGTTTTCCATGTACTGTTTGTCAATCGTTCATCAATCTTTCTTTGTTCATGTCCTGCCCATGTCAGCCTGTTATAAACAACATTCATTCCATTCAACGTGTTTCTTCGTGCCAACATCTTCCTTCAATTCCCCAGTTGCTCTGCCATCTTCTCGCGTCACTTGATATTCTTCGGATCGAGATGTTTTCTGTTATCAATATAACTTCTCCTCCTGTCTCTCTGTCAGGCCTATCGCCATTGCAGGCACGGATGACATTCAGAACGAAGTATTGCTACGATGTATGCGTAAAGTTGCATTCTGAGGAGTTAAACTACCATTTTAACGATTGCCATACGTTATCCAGCGCATGTACCGCTGCCCAAGCCTGGGCTTTTCTACACTTAATGTCATGTTGATAGTTAGTGTACGAGCCGAGGTATTCATGATATTTTTCTATTTTTCCTATATGACTCCCATCTAAGGTGTGTATATTAGGATTTGTACCTAGAATGATGTGCAAGTATTTAGTTGTTCTTGTATTGAGAAATAATCCGGTAGCATTAGAACACTTTCAGTTTGATGTAGTAGGAGTTCTGCTTCGTTTATTGTGTCAGCAAACAGAGCTATGCTATCAGCAAAATCCAGATCAGAGAAATGACGGGCTGGATATCGAACACATAATCGTTTCACTACGCGTCTGAGATTAGCACCAGACAAGCGGGCCTTTGTTAAACCACACACGAACACAAGCAGGGGTAAAGATGAGCAATAGTGACAACACGATCAAGTTGGCTACAAACACATTTTAACTATGTTATCAACAACTACCTTGACCTGGGCGACACGGAAACATCCAGTTACACAGATAATCATCAGTGTCATAGATGGAAACGTTTTGATCGCGAGTACACACAATGCTTATCTGCGTATATTCGGCGTTCCCGTAGGCGTATCTTTCATTCAACATAATGAATGAGTTCAGTCCCAGTACATCTGCTGTTCGCGTTTCAATGCTGGCGAGATGGCGTCCACTTCACGTAGTCTTATATGGGGGGGGGGGTTTCAAACGCCATCTAGCTACATAATCGAGTTTGCGTATAATTGAATGTAAGTATATGTAAGAATGTATGTATGTATGTGTGAATGTGTATATTTATGTATGCATGCAGGTATGGATGTGTGTACGTGTGTACGTGTGTACGAGTGTACGTGTGTACGTGTGTACGTGTGTACGTGTGTACGTGTGTACGTGTGTACGTGTGTACGTGTGTACGTGTGTACGTGTGTATTTGTGTATGTGTGCATGTGTGTGTATGTATATGTGTACATGTGCGTATATGTGTATGTGTGTATGTACGTTTATATGTATGTTAACGTTTTCTTCTTAGACGGTATGCATATCGGACGCCAAACGTTCAGAGCTAAATTGCGAACAATTCCGTTATAACAGTAAATTGCGTCATAATACACGTGAGTTTCGGGAATCCGCCTAGTGTGTCAGTATATGTATCTTGCGCCAACCTGAGGAAGGCCATTTTGCTATTATGTGTTAAACAACCTTGCAAATAGTCCTAGGGCTAGTTTCCAGATGAAGATTCAAGAATATATGAGAGTATTCATAAAGTATTAAACAGTATGAGGACATATTATGTCATTACTATAAATAAATATAACACTATTCAAAGTAGTGACGTAAAGTTGACTGATCAAACTACTTTTTCGCGTTTGAAGTTCAGCCGTAGACTGTAAAGTCACTGTTTAACTGTTTGACTCGGCTGCATGGTCGCGAGCGCCGTTTCTTTTTTGAAAATATTTAGGTATCCTCTTAACCAAATTATATTTGGTTAAGAGGACACCTAGACAAATGACATTTTGTGTCATTGGCACCTATCTACGGGTGCTGGTATTGATTTTCCTACCGAACGTTTCGTCATTTTTGACAAAAAAGACTCTCTCAATTTTTATATGGTGGGTGAATGGTTTGGCCAGAAAATCAATATTTGTATCCACTTAGAGGTAAGACATTACACAAAATGACGTCAGTAGGTGTCACGAAAGCAAACAAAAATTGTTGTTTGATAAAATAATTATAACTGTATATTTTGAATACGCTTTCACAAAATAAATCCTCGCAATTTTACACGTGCATGGGTCATAGGCGCGGGTACAGGGGAAGGGGCAAAGGGGGCAACATACACCCAGGAATTTCGCTTGGGAGCAGACGTAAAGTTTTGTTCCCCAGTAAATCTGGGCCTGGATGTGGGTTTTTGGTGAGCCCTAAGAGCATATACAGTTTGAGGTTTCTGGTGACCTTAAAAAATATTGAACATCGCCGCGAAATTAAAACAATATTCAAAAGCCCCCCGTTTTCCGATGTCATGATCCGACAACACACGGAGGGGTGGTGAAGCTCCGGATCTCAGCTCCCACAATATTAATTTCGTTCCCGCGCCAATGGCATGGATTCATTATAGTGTTACGTATCATCAAAAATAGATAGGCGAGCAAAAAATGAACAACTCAGAACACATCCTAAACATAAAATTATACGGTCGCTAGCACCCTCACGGCTCGTCCTGTCCCGACGATCTTGGTATCATTTGAAAGGATGCACTTTTGTTATTCTAGCATCATCTAGATTCACCGGTAACCGTTTAAAGAACACCGATAAACGGACCTACAATCACGCCGTTTTCGGTGTTCTTTACGGTTCCGAACGATGTTGGCGGCGGGTACTCAGTACACTAATCTTCCGATTGCGGCGCTGTTTTCCTCATTTGCATAGGTTCAGACATGTGCACTTCACTATTTCTTGATTTCATGTTATAAGCTCCACCCACTTTTAAACCGCTGCGAAATTGATGTGCTTTGATCGCAGCGAAACCTATATATCTCTACGCCGGCGTGACGTCACAATAACGTACGCCACCCAACGGGTCTAAATTCGTGGCGTTGGTTGGTTGATATACGTGATTGTGACGTCACGCCTACTTCGCATATGTCATTTTAGCAGCCGTTTGAAAGTGGGTGGAGCTTATACAATGAAATCAGATGGTGGTGCCTCAATCGGTATATTGGTGAACTGTGTCGACGAAACAACATCGTTCGCAAGAGTCTAAGACACCTGAACGGACCCGGTTGTAGGTCCGTTTTTAGTTAATTTTAGGAATGATTATCAGGAAACCATTTATACGTTTGAACAGCAGAAAGCTTAAACTTTCAAACGACATCAATATTGGTGGGATCCGACGAACCGTAATGGTACTAACAGTCGTTCAAAAGGTGTTTTTGGAACGTGTTTAACAGTTGTTCATTTTTCGCTCGCTTATATATTTTTGGTATCATGGAACGTTTTATGAAATGTGATAGGCAAATATCACGTAACATGGTTAGTCAACGTGTAAAGATAAGGCGACGTTCTCTGTTTAGGTCCACATAAACCGCAAAGGCTTACAGCGTAAAAGACGCGTTCACTACATTCATTTTGCCTATGTGTCTAGCACAGCGGTGTTTAACCTCTTTGCACTGTTTTCCTTTTAGCGAGCCAAGAAAACCATCATCATCCCTCCATTTTAAAATACCAAACTCAACAAAAAGACATTTTTGAAAGAACATTTATTTGATATGTATCACATAATATTAGATATACATTAGCTACCCAACCTTTAAAACAAGATCAAACATATGACAAGCAATACTTTATATATTAATGTATCGGTGTATGATTGAAGTGGCATCTTCCTGACAAGCTTTGGTATGCGAGCACATCGCAGATCATTAACAAAATCCAATATATTTTGTGTCTTGGTTTTAATGTTGATCCTTGTAGAAATGCATTGGGTTGAGGGAAATGAGTGCAATGTGAGATCAAATTGGATATTCACCACCAGTCTTTTGTCAGAAAGTTACCGTGTCAGAATCCTAAAAGTCTTCGTTCAGCGTGATTTCTTCTCGCAGACCAAGGAACTCATCTTTCGTCTTTTACGACTCCTACAACCACATACGGGATCACTATCGATGCATTCTTCTCACAGTGTTCCAGAGTTGTTATCAAGTATGAACCCGCCAACATCATGACAGGTCAATATTATAAAAGCTTAGCGCGCGATTGGGAAGACGTCAAAAAAGTAGGTTCTATGTGTTTATTTCTCACTTCGCTGACGTATTGTTCTGTCTATAATATTTTAACTGTATCTTATTAGACCATAGCAAAGCAAATTGTTACATCGGCAGTAAACTACTACTCGCGTCGTAATTCACAATCAAAGACAGTCGCACAACGGCAGCGATAGCAAGTCCACAGTAAATATTTTGTCTGTTCTTTTGTAGGCTAGTAGCGTACAAAAGAACATAAACAATATTTTATTTATAATGTAGGGCTACTTATCTCAGATGTTAAAGAAACGTCTTAACATACACGTGATATTTGTCAACTCGCTTGATATTGTTTATTTGTGTTATGTAATTTTTAAGATAATAATGATGATAGTGTGTTGCTGGGTGTCTGCATCAATGTTGATCTATTTGACGTTTATTAATTAGTCTATAGACAACAATCAATGTTGAGAGGGTAGGATGAGCGTGAGAGTCTTGCGTCTATGGAAGGAATGGTTCAGGCTTTAACTATGCTGTTTACTGGTATATGATTATAAACTAATGGTGTTCATTGGAAATGCCCTCACCTCGCTATTCAATCATTGAAATATGTTCTGCTTGTTTATAGAGGGGCGACACAAGTGCAGATGCTAGATGGCGCCAAGCACTGGGTCGTGGCTTAGAGGGTGTCGATGGGCCGACCGCGGGCCGAACTGTCAATGCAAGACGCGTGGCCAAACATGCGTTCGCCAAGGATGACAATGTCGTGAAGAAAGGACGAGCAGTTCCTCACAACCTGACATAAGCTGTCGGTGAAAATATTGCTTTGGGGAAAACATTGACTCACTATGTCTGCAGGTCTTGATTGCTAGCTTTAATTAACACAATTGGTTCGTGTTTTATTTAGACAAACAGTCTTATAAAACTCTAAAAGGCCCATAACAATGGATTTTCATTTGGTTAATTTAAGAACTGTTTTTAATATTTACAGTTATTTACTTCATTTCATCTTTATATGTTTACTCATTATATGAGTATGGGAGTTAGTAAATTTCTCTGGTATCCTGTAGTGTCGCAGGAGCTTCCATAGAGTCTCCCTGTCGAGGCTATCAAATGCCTTCACATAATCTACAAAGTTTATATACATGGATGAGTTTGACTGTTTAACTATGATTCAGAGTGTTGCTATACGGTCAGTGCATGATCTATCTTTACGGAAGTCTGCCTGGTGATCTCTGAGTCTGGCGTCCACTGCAGTTTTCAGTCTGTCCAAGATCATTCTATTTAGGATCTTTCCGGGCACGGACAGGAGCATTATCCCTCTGTAATTCTTGCATTTCTGCAGGTCTCCTTTCTTTGGGAGTTTCACCAGGTATCCTTCTTTCCAGTCAGACGGTATTTCTGCTTGATCCATTATCTTCATAATCAGATCAAGCTGCATTTCTGTGGATGTCTCCATGTCAGCCTTGATTGCCTCGGCAGGAATTTAATCAGGGCCGGAAGCTTTCCCTCTGTTCAAGTGATGAACGTCTTTCACGATCTCAGCCTTGCTTGGTTTTTCGCAGTTTACCTGGAGTAGTTATTCAGCTGTTGGGGTATGTGGTCGGTTCTGTGATGGTGGTCGGTTCAGCAGTTCATCAAAATGTTACCTCCATCTCTTCAACTGATCTTCGTCACTGGTAAGTACGTTGCCGTTCCTGTCTTTGATTGGCCTGTCTACGTACTTGTACTTTCCTGCTAACTTTCTTCTTGTGTCATTCAGTTGTTTCATGTTCCCTTGGGTTGCAACATCCTCTACTTCCTTGTCAAGGCCTTCGATGAAGTTGTTCTCGTCTGTTTTTACGCTTTTGTTGACCGCTTGTTTGCCTCTGCATACTGTTCCTTGGCTGCTGCTCTAGTTCGGCTGTTGTTAATTGAGCTTTTCTTTTCCTTCCTCACTTGCACTTTGTGGATAGTATCCATGACATCCGCTCCTTCTGTTGGCATTGTTTCTTTCCCAGGACTTCTTTGCATGTGGTGGTCCATGTTTCCTTGATTTTTTGTCACTAGGTGTGTATGTCCATGTTTCCTCCTTCAGAAGGTCTTGTAAGACTTCATAATTGTTGCTGATTTTGAGTCGGAATGTCTCTTTTGTGACTCTGTCCTTTAGGAAGTCCACACTGTACCTTGTTCTGGTGCTCCTCTTTATGTCTTTCTTCTTCATCTTCACTCTGGCCAGCACTAGGTGGTGGTCTGAGGCTGCGTCTACTCCTCTATGTACACGCACGTCTTGCAGTGACTTTCTGAATTTGCTGTCTATACAGATATTGTCGATTTGGTTTTCTGTTCGGTGTTCTGGCGATATCCATGTAGGTATGTGAATTCTGCTGTGCGGAAATACGCTACCACCAATGTTCATGTTGTTAAATGCGTATAAGTCTGCCAACATCTCGCCATTTCCGTTCACTTTCCCCAGTCCTTGTCTGCCCATGACTTCATCGTACCCGCTGTTGGTTGATCCTATCTTGGTATTAAACTCTCCCACGAGAATCGTCATGTCCTTGTCCTTCATCATGTCGAGAAATGCTTGCAGTCTGTTTTCGAAGTCCTCCTGTGTTTCTTCATCCTTGTCATTTGTTGGTGTATAACACTGTATGATGTTTAGCTTGATCCTTTTCTTCTTTCTTTTGAATGCGGCACAGATGATCCTTGGTCCCATTGCCTCCCAGATGGAGAGGACGCTCTGTGCCTCTTGTGACAACATGAATGTCACTCCTTCAGTGTAATGGGTATCTACTTCTTCACGCACTGAGTAAAATATTATTTCTCCCGTGTTCAGTCTGACTTGTCCTCACTGTGTCCACCTTGTTTCGCATACACCTAATAATGTGATGTTGTAGGCACGTCGTTTCCTTGCTATTTGGGTTGCTATTTTGCTTCGTACATGGATCTCATGTTCCATGTTCCGATTTTTGAAATTGTCTTGGAATATAAAAAAGGCATCGGCGATGGAGCTTCCTTTCGGCTTTCACTGCATAGCGTCATACTCTCTATGGAAGGCGCCCCGTTCCCAAGTTTAGTACAGTTCCTTTGGTCGATGGTTTCATAACAATCTGGGTTTTTTTCGGGACAGGATTTTTAGCCCTTTGCCCAACCCTCTTCTTTTCACATCCGGGCTTGGGACCGGCATTGGCAGAGTCATTTCCAATGACGGAAGTCCGTAAATTCTGAGACAACATTCCCCGTGCTCGTTAACAACCAATCAGGTCCATTCGATTGAGTCTGGCACTCTTGCGGATGGGTATAATAGCGTGCATTTTATGTTTCCTGTACATAATGATAAATGATCTGTAGGATACGTATTACCCCATATTTCCACTAATACACAGTGCAGTAAATACGAAAAAATTCAGAGTGAATATAGCATTTAGCATGTATATGGCGCAATAAATCGTACTGTCGCTGATATATGATATATGTGTAACCAGGTGCTCACTGCAGCACGATTATACCCTACTCTGTCACTTCGCATCATGTACTTGGGCGCCCTTTTTAGGGTAGCTTAATTTCAGTGTGACACTCCCTTTTGGCGGTGCGATAAGATTACACCACGAGATACGTTGGAGAAAGTATCCGTCAACTAAAGAATCCGTGACATAACAGGGATGATCCAGAGTACGTACATAACGGTGATGTTACCATTCATCTTGTGCACACACTATAGTCGTAGATCTGTATTATAATTCGACTAAATGTTCGTTAATTTGAGTAATTTCACTGCGTTCTTTATTACCGCTCGTGTCACGTAAACCAAATATGCCATATATGGTTAATGACAGTAATATGTAGCTATCTGAGTACGCTTATTATGTTAGTAAGTGTACACTAACTATGTGACTGTGCATTATGTAACCGACATCGTGACTGTTGGATCGATGAGTAATTGATGCAAATCATACCAGGTCGGCTTCGCCGAAAGTATATGGAGTGACGTTGCAGGAATTACCGCATAATATATACATTATGCTGATTGTACTGATACTGAGCAGTCGTGTGTATCGTTGCACCACGGGTACGTCTAGTTACTTTTATTTACACGCACGAGAAAGGGACTTTGCTATTTGTATTGTTTGTGATATCACGTGATGGCAGCAGTATTTAGTTAGTGACATTATGAACTTTATCTGTAGGAAACCGGGACGGAGTTGGCCTCCCTGTAGAGTGTACGCAATAACCGAGTTGTAAGGTATGGCACGTATAATCTTAGCCCAGTTGATGTGAATTGCCAACGGCAACATTGCAAATGTGTGCTAAGTTTGAAGTCGGTTATGAAATTAGCCAGGTTGTTTACAGGAAGCTACAAATTGATGTCATTTTTGTAGCATATGTAAGATAAGTTAGCGGAGATAACGTGGAACAGATAATATATGTCCATTGTCTCTTAATTATGTCTACGGTGTGCGCATGTTCTTGAGGGCTGAAGGGAAGTTGGTAAAAGTGACCAAACCCAGCCTGCACAGTATGTAGCAGTAGTGCCATCTGGTGTCTCTTAAAATACGTTATAGTCGATCTATCTATGTTGACTACTGTAGGACCTACGATGCATCTGTGTGATATGTCCCACGCGGGATCTCACTCAATGTATGTTTTAGGGAGATGCGACGGGCCCAATAGAGAGCCGAGGACCTGGTCGGGTTGTGTTTGTGTTTGGTATTAATTATAGTTAGTTATCCCATCGTGTGTCTTGATTACTTAATAAAGGTTGTAGTTCCTACCGAAAGATTGTTATTGTTCTCTAACATCACGAACCTGTTTCGGCCCGTTACATATGCTGTTGTTATCGACGATAAATTATTTAAATCTGGGCACATTCCTCAAACATGGCATGTACCAGTTCAAAATATTAGGTTTTTTTTCAGGCAGAACGAAACTGTTAAGAAGGGCATATGTTAAATAGCGTTTCACAATCACTCGTACTACGTTTATGTAGACAATGTTCCGCTTTTTATCACTGTGTGGAATTTAGATGAGAGAGATCAAATATGCAAGATTACGGGTTCCTGAAGTGGAAAACCCCCGAGGGGCAACCAGCATTCCCTGCAGTTCTATGTAACTGCCTTGACGTACACTTATCACATCTTGGCGATCTGTCAGAATACGGCGCCTTCCAGTGTGCTTTGTGACAGTTCCTTTCATGGACAATGAAACTGTTTACCGCAAAGAACTGACGACCACTTATCTGTTTTACCAGACGTGGGACATGCGAGAAATGATGACTAACATCCTATGAAAACCGGTTTGTGTGCCAGTGTGTACACGTTATCATTAGGAGCGCTACTCCCTAAATCAGTTCTACAGGTTACATAAATGGTGTTCGTGTCTTTCAGTGCATTACCTAGGTAACTCCAAATATAATTGGCTTACAGTGAAGCTTGTTAGCGTCATGTAACCCTTCTCTGTATGAGTCTACTGACTACGGAGTAGGAATACAATGTTTTCGCATTAAACAAGGATTACTGCTGTTCACAAAATATACCTAAAACCAGTTTCTGCCATAGATTGTGAACAGCCAGGTATATGTGAAAATTACCGATTGAAATTTGGCACACATTTGGTACAGGTGAGCATATTGTCAAACGATAGTTACGCACCAAACACCATGGGTGCTATTGTATAAACTTGTAACATACTAAACATAAGGGAAAACATACTATGTGCAGACTGCGAAAGGTTATTATAGTACTAGCTAGGGTATTTTAATATTATATATACAGAAGTGTGGATAATTACCGAGTAGATGGTGGCACAACCTGAAATTATCATATAATTTTTATCACGTCACTACGGGCCATCAAATTGTACGTCACACAACAGTTGGGATTTTTTAGATCCCCTCCTCTTTGTCACCCTTCGTAGCACTGGCTTATACACCCCCCTAAAGTAAGCCATACGTTCGTTTCGAGAAACACCCATCCCATATCCTTTACGCAGACATCGAATTATTTACATTCGTTGCATATGCATATTGATTTTAAATCCACATGCATGAGACAGCACTTCATAGTTATTACATTTACGTCCTAACTGCAGTGCCGAAAGTTAGTGGTGCGCGTCAAGAAAGAAATCTCGGAGAGAAGTGTCATAAAGACCGGTGTTCCACATGGGTCGGTCCTCGGACCAATACTCTTTAATGTGTACATTGCGCTACAGCGAAACTTGTATAACAACACGGTATATAACATCATCTCTATGGTGACGACACGCAGCTGTACCTCGACTTCCCACCAACGGAACACGCAGATGCGCTCGCGCGTATGGAGGCCTGTATCCGAGACGTGAACGTCAGGCTCAGCGACAATGGGTTCATACTCAATGGGACCAAATCGCATGTCATTGTCATAAGATCTTCTAGCATTTGCGCACCGATACCAATAACACATATCGAAATCTGCGGTTATCTTGTGGCGACATCTGCCGTCGTCAAAGATCTCACGATGGCGGCACAAGACTAGTTGCGAATGCATGCCGGAATGCGTAGTACCACCTGTACAGAATTTCGCGGATAAGTGACACTCTAACGACCGGAACAACTGAGTGTCTAGTGCATTCGCTGGTGACGTCGACAATCGACTTCGGAAATGCGATGTTGTACGGAGCGTCAGACCGTTTGCTCCACCTCCTTGAGATGGTCCATCATTCGGCGGCTAGGGTGGTTCTACGAATGAAGCGAGCTGTCCGGCAGAGCGCCAGCATGTGTGCCGACATCTAGCGGCTTATATGTTAGTTATGTTAGCACTTACAGAGCGCCCAAGCCATGGTGCTTGGGAAAAAATGTAACTGTCATTAGGTTTGAGAATTGGAAGCGCAACATTGTGTATACTGTTTCACTCGATCAGGATTTGTCCCCATTCCTCGTCGATGGAATAAGCTGGGGGAAAAAGTCAAAAACTGCTCCTCTTACTGGCATATGATGTTGCACCCATCCGTACAGAACGTCGGCGCACGGCGGCCCAAAAAGTGAACATTCTTGAGTTCATGTTGGGCCAGATTGCGGACTATTGTCCGGTGCTATCACGTAACACCATCGTTCGCAACGCAACTTCGATCAACAACATATGACAAAGCGTACGGCTTCACTATGGCTTCCATTCGACGGGGGGCACATTTTCTCGACTTTGCTGTCATTCGACTGCAGGCGGAAGAGTAGCCGGAGGACTTGTACCAACACCTGGTTGCGTTCATGGAAGACAACTTATTGAAACGCGACGGTAGTATTACTCACCACGGCGAATTGACCACCGCGTTCAGTCTGACTTGTCCTGACTGTGTCCACCTTGTTTCGCATACACCTAATAATGTGATGTTGTAGGCACGTCGTTTCCTTGCTATTTGGGCTGCTTTGTTTGCTTCGTACATGGTTCTCACGTTCCATGTTCCGATTTTTGAAATTGTCTTTAATATAAAAAAGGCAATGGCGATGGAGCTTACTTTCGGCTTTCACTGCATAGCGTCATACTCTCCATGGAAGGCGCCCCTTTCCCAAGTTCAATACAGTTCCTTTGATCGATGGTTTCATAACAATCTGGGTTTTTTTCGGGTCAGGATTGTTAGCCCTTTGCCCAACCCTCTTCTTTTCACATCCGGGCTTGGGACCGGCATTGGCAGAGTCACTTCCAATGACGGAAGTCCGTAAATTCTGAGACAACATTTCCCGTACTCGTTTACAACCAATTAGAACCAAGGTCCATTCGATTGAGTCTGGCACTCTTGCGGATGGGTATAATAGCGTGCATTGTATGTTTCCTGTACATTATGATAAATTATCTGTAGGATACGTATTACCCCATATTTCCACTAATACACAGTGCAGTAAATACGAAAAAGTTCAGAGTGAATATAGCATTTAGCATGTATATGGCGCAATAAATCGTACTGTCGCTGATATATGTGTAACCAGGTGCTCACTGCAGCACGGTTATACCCTACTCTGTCACTTCGCATCATGTACTAGGGCGCCCTTTTTAGGGTAGCTTAATTTCAGTGTGACACTCCTTTTGGGCGGTGCGATAAGATTACACCACGAGATACGTTGGTGAAAGTATCCGTCAACTAAAGAATCCGTGACATAACAGGGATGATCCAGAGTACGTACCAAAAGGTGATGTTACAATTCATCTTGTGCACACACTATAGTCGTAGATCTGTATTATAATTTGACTAAATGTTCGTTAATTTGAGTAATTTCACTGCGTTCCTTATTACCGCTCGTGTCACGTAAACCAAATATGCCATATATGGTTAATGACAGTAATATGTAGCTATCTGAGTACGCTTATTATGTTAGTAAGTGTACACTAATTATGTGACTGTGCATTATGTAACCGACATCGTGACTGTTGGATCGATGAGTAATTGATGCAAATCATACCAGGTCGGCTTCGCCGAAAGTATATGGAGTGACGTTGCAGGAATTACCGCATAATATATACATTATGCTGATTGTACTGATACTGAGCAGTCTTGTGTATCGTTGCACCACGGGTACGTCTAGTTACTTTTATTTACAAGCACGAGAAAGGGACTTTGCTATTTGTATTGTGTGTGATATCACGTGATGGCAGCAGTATTTAGTTAGTGACATTATGAACTTTATCTGTAGGAAACCGGGACGGAGTTGGCCTCCCTGTAGAGTGTACGCAATAACCGAGTTGTAAGGTATGGCACGTATAATCTTAGCCCAGTTGAGGTGAATTGCCAACGGCAACATTGCTAATGTGTGCTAAGTTTGAAGTCGGTTATGAAATTAGCCAGGTTGTTTAGAGGAAGCTACAAATTGATGTCATTTTTAGTAGCATATGTAAGATAAGTTAGCGGAGATAACGTGGAACAGATAATATATGTCCATTGTCTCTTGATTATGTCTACGGTGTGCGCATGTTCTTGAGGGCTGAAGGGAAGTTGGTAAAAGTGACCAAACCCAGCCTGCACAGTATGTAGCAGTAGTGCCATCTGGTGTCTCTTAACATACGTTATAGTCGATCTATCGATGTTGACTACTGTAGGACCTACGATGCATCTGTGTGATGTGTCCCACGCGGGATCTCACTCAATGTATGTTTTAGGGAGATGCGACGGGCCCAATAGAGAGCCGAGGACCTGGTCGGGTTGTGTTTGTGTTTGGTATTAATTATAGTTAGTTATCCCATCGTGTGTCTTGATTACTTAATAAAGGTTGTAGTTCCTACCGAAAGATTGTTATTGTTCTCTTACCTCACGAACCTGTTTCGGCCCGTTACGTATGCTGTTGTTATCGACGATAAATTATTTAAATCTGGGCACATTCCTCAAACACGGCATGTACCAATTAAAAATATTGTTTTTTTTAAGGCAGAACGAAACTGTTATGAAGGGCATGTGTTATATATAGCGTTTCACAATCACTCGTACTACGTTTATGTAGACAATGTTCCGCTTTTTATCACTGTGTGGAATTTAGATGAGAGAGATCAAATATGCAAGATTACGGGTTCCTGAAGTGGAAAACCCCCGAGGGGCAACGAGCATTCCCTGCAGTTCTATGTAACTGCTTTCACGTACACTTACCACATTTTGGCAATCTGTCAAAATACGGCGCCTTCCAGTCTGCTTTGTGACAGTTCCTTTCGTGGACAATGAAACTATTTACCGCAAAGAACTGACGACCACTTATCTGTTTTACCAGACGTGGGACATGCGAGAAATGATGACTAACATCCTTTGAAAACCGGTTTGTGTGCCAGTGTGTACACATTATCATTAGGAGCGCTACTCCCTCTATCAGTTCTACACGTTACATAAATGGTGTTCGTGTCTTTCAGTGCATTACCCAGGTAACTCCAAATATAATTGTCTTATAGTGAAGCTTGTTAGCGTCATGTAACCCTTTTCTGTATGAGTGCACTGACTACGGAGTAGGAGTACAACGTTTTCGCATTAAACAAGGATTCCTGCTGTTAACAAAATATAGCAAAAAACAGTTTATGCCGTCGATTGTGAACAGCCAGGTATATGTGAAAATTACCGATTGAAATTTGGCACACATATGCTACAGGTGAGCATTACTGTCAAACGTTAGTTACGCACCAAACACCATGGGTGCTATTATATCAAATTGCAACATACTAAACATAAGGGAAAAGATACTATGTGCAGACTGCAAAAGGTTATTATAGTACTAGCTAGAGTAGTTTAATATTGTGTGTACAGAAGTGTGGAGAATCACCGTGTAGATGGTGGGGCAACCTGAAATTAGGATATCACTTTTCTCACGTTATTACTGGTCGTCCAAAATGTACGTCACACTACAGTTGGGTTATTTTAGATCCCCTCCTCTTTGTCACCCTTCGTAGCACTGGCTTAAACACCCCCCTAAAGTAAGCCATACATTCGTTTCGAGAAACACCCCTCCCATATCCTTTACGCAGACATCGAATTATTTACATTCGTTGCATATGCATATTGCCTGTATCCGAAACATGAACGTTAGGCTCAGCGACAATGGGCTTATTCTCAATGGGACCAAATCGCATGTCATTGTCATAAGATCTTCTAGCATTTGCGCACCGATACCGATAACACATATCGAAATCTGCGGTTATCTTGTGGCGACACCGGGGTTTCGTCATCGACACCGACCTCTCGATGGCGGCACAAGACTAGTTGCGAATGTATGCCGGAGAGCGTAGTACGAATGAAGCGAGGTGACCGACAGAGCGCCAGCATGTGTGCCGACATCTAGCGGCTTATATGTTAGTTATGTTACGCTAGCGCCCTCTAACAGAAGCGCTGTCACCAGTCGATATTTATGAGCCTCGCTCTGGCAGAGTATATTTTATTATCGCTCGATCTCATGCGTGTTGTATGTTCCAGAGGAAGGTGGATCTATGAAGTCTTTCTACCCAACCGCTGTAGTTCACCCCTTATCTAGGATACCTATGGTATAATCTCTCCACATTTAAGTGTTGGCAGCGTCGGGAAGCGAACTATGCTTTCAATCCAAGATTATCAGGTCGACCATCACCGTTCGCTATTCTAGATTTATGTGTTAGACAACGGGCGAGCACTTGCACATATCGGACATTGAACAATCCACAGCGGTTAAGATGAGTGACATTATTAACACATACACCATGGCTAGCACTTACAGAGCGCCCATGCCATGGTGCTTGGGAAAAAATGAAACTGTCAATAGCTTTGAGAATTGGAAGCAGAACATTGTGTATACACTTTCCCTCGATCAGGATTTCTCCCCATTCCTCGTCGATGGAATGAGCTGGGCGATCAAGTCAAAAACTGCTCCTCTTCGTGGCTTCGATCATGTTGCACCAATCCGTACAGAACGTTGGCGCACGGCGGCCCAAAAAGTGAACATTCTAGAGCTGATGTTGGGCAATATTGCGAACTATTATCCGGTGTTATCACGTAACACCATCGTTTGCAACGCAACTCCGATCAACAACAACAAAGCATACGGCTTCAATATGGCTTCCATTCGACGAGGGCACATTTTCTCGAGTCTGCTGTCATTCGACGGCAGGCGGAAGATAAGCCTGCGGACTTGTGCCAACGCTTGGTTGCGTTCGTGGAAGAAAACTTATTGAAACGCGACGGTAGTATTACTCACCACGGCGAATTAACCACCGACAATGAAGAAATGCCTCGGATGATGGAGAATTTAATTGTACTGACATGGTTGCGATTGATTGACCAAGAAATAACCGGGGACCAGATTCTGTCTGAGACCGGGAAGTAAGCGATTAGACAGGTCGTGCCCTGTATGCAAAGAAGCAGGCAAAGCTGACCAGCACTTCCCGAGTGCTTGCAAATAATTACCTGATCAAGATCGCAGGTATCTGACAAGGGCATGCCTCATCGGAAAAATTATGGAAGATCTAGAAGCTCATGAGCCGAAGTTTGGCCCCACTACAGAAGAGGAGGTTACATAAGATCAAACTGACCCCATTCCATCTCACACGTTAGGCGTCCAAGTGTGTTAGTCTCCTTACGTGGATACATTCCACAACCACCATGCGGTGAGGATTAGGCAGTGGCGCACAAGAAACAGGGTGAGAGAATCGACAGCCATGGGTTGGAAGCCAAGTGCACTTCTCAATCTGCCCACCAAGCTGACGGGTTGTCTCCTCTTAACGTGGTTGGCGAGACGCATTGGGAGGCACACCTTTCATGGAAGAATGATTTGACCGTCCGTCCTGCCAAACGACAGGTCATCCTAGGTGATGGCATCGTGTACCTGTACGGCTCGAATGGTAATGTACTGAATCATTCCACCGTTCGATGCGCGTGTGTACTGAGGGCTCCTGCTGAGAGAACGACGATCTGGCCGGACGAATATGTCGAAGTGACTGTGCCTAATGACTTGACATCACTCGATGAGTCAATTGCGCTAGAACCTCGTGTCGATTCACCTATTTTGAAACACGAGAAGCCATCACAACTATGGCCACCTCCTAGTACCATCTCGAGTGTAGCTGGGAAGATCCGCATCCCAAACCTGACCAATAAGCCGAGACTCTTGAAAAAGAATGAACAGTTCTGTCAGATACGCCCGGTTGCCGTAGCTGCCATCACGGGAAGTGAATCAGAGAGCGTCAGTGTCAAAGTTGCTTCCCAGAATGCACCATCAACTACTTCGTCTCACTTTGCGACCGTTCGCGTTGATCCTGATAGTGTTTTAGATGACGCTGAAAGGGAATAGTTCAGGTCCCTGCTGGAGGAATATGACAACGTCTTCGACCCAGCATTCCAAGGCTACAATGGTGCTGCAGGGCTATTCCAAGCTGTCGTCAATATGGGTCCCGTCCAACCCCCACGGGACAAACTAGACGAGCTACACCAGAAATTCGATGACCCCGAAAGAAAAGAAGTGTTCGTCAAACCAGAAGATATTGGCACCACTGCTGAGTACCGGAATTCGTAATTCCTGGTCAAGAAAACGCTGGATGTTTCAGACTAGTCACTGCATTCGCTGACTTGGGAATATAGAGCAAACTACAACCATCCCTTCTTCCGGACGAAGATTCTACACTTCGCAACATTGCCAAATGGAAGTACATTGTTGTCACGGATCTTACAAATGCCTTTCACCAGGTCCCATTGTCTCGTCAATCCATGAATTACTGTGGTGTTGCGACACCATTTCGTGGAGTCCGTGTGTATGCAAGATTTGCCATGGGCATGCCATGATCAGAAACTGCCCTTGAAGAACTCGTGTGCCGCGTGTTAGGTGACCTACTCGAAGAAAGAATTGTAGCAAAGATTGTTGATGATTTATACTGCGGAGGTGACACACCGTATGAGCATCTTCACAACTGGAGAAGGGTCCTTCAAGCCCTAGATAAGCGTGACTTGAACTTAACAGCATCGAAGACCGTCATCTGCCCAAGAACCGCTACGATACTGGGGTGGATCTGGTGCCTCGGCACGATTAGGGTTAGCTCTCACCGCATCGTTACACTCTCATCATATTCACTCCGGACAGGGTAGAGGCATGAGGTCCTTTCTTGGCGCATAAAAGGTGTTGTCAAGAGTAGTACCAGGATGCGTCCGTATCCTGTCACTTCTCGAAGACGTCGTAGCTGGACGCGAATCCCAAGATCGTATTGAGTGGTCAGACGAACTACACGAAGCATTCAGTCAAGCCAAGAACAAATTGGTATAATCGCTCAGTGGTCCTTCCACAACCTAATGACCAACTGTGCTTTGTCACCGATGGCGCGGTAAAGTCACATGGCATTGGGGCTACCCAATACGTAATAAGTGGAGGCAAACCACTGCTTGCAGGTTTTTTTTAGCGCGAAACTTCGTAGGCGACAAGTCACATGGCTACTGTCAAGATCCGCCAGGTAAAGCGAACTTGTGTATATATTCGGGTTCAGAGTTAGTATAAAATGGCATAAAAATATATATCCAATGTACAGGTTTTAAAAGTGTATTCACCCCCACCGAATAACAAAAAAATATAAATATTCATAAATTTCCAGAGGGAGACTCGTCAGCCTCCTGCACAATCTTATCATTGGGACGACAAAACCATATAAATATCTCTTCTAAGTCACCTCTCATATACACAAGTAGTAGAATAATTTCTTCCATCATGTTTCATACAAACTAACAAGACAAGCTAACGCAATCTTATATGATTACAATAGTGACATGTCGTAGAACTGCTATCATCGTGGCCATCGTACGGTAAATATGTGTCGAATGAATGTTCGAGATCAACGACATCACAGCTCATCACGGACGTCATCACGAATCTGCTCTGGCCATCGGTAGCCCTCCGATGTTGACTCCGCTTGGTTGTAGGGAATGTCCCTCGTCTCGCGGGAATTCACTCTTGACACTGAAACCGCTTATTCGCACTACAGGTCACTCGGATTTACGCACAAAAGTGTATACCGACCCGACATTACAATCAATGTTAATTACAATAATAACATATTCCTATTCGATGATGTGTACTATACATCCTTCATAGTATATGTTATTTCAATAACACAAAACATAATCATATACCTATATATATACATATATATATCTAACGTATATATATATCAGAACAAAATATTCAATATGTCTTCATAAAACAATCCCATCAAGAAAAGGATTCTAACTCTTAGCAACCTATACACCCGTGAATATTATCCGTGACAACCATATTGCAACCTACGTTCGATCATCGTTACTATAAAACAACCGCATAGCTGAACGATGATTCGCTATCTTCGCGACGTCAGTATCGTCGCGCAGACCCAGGTTCGTTTACTGTCGACCCCACCCTTTCACATAATTATTTTAACAATACAAAACCAGATAATAAAGATAATACCTATAATCTAATATCCACTCAGGTTTACACAGAACATGTATTTTTTATAATAATGATATAAATAATAAAGTATTATATAGCGCTGTATCCAATCCTTAGTTCTGTTCTAAACGCTTTACAAAAAAGTTAACAATTGTATATCACTCATTTAGGTAGTGAATGCGATTTTTAAAAAGGAGTATCTTTAGCGCCGTCTTAAACGACGCAATAGTGTCACACTGTCTGAATGACTGTGGCAGATTGTTTCAAAGTACAGGGGCCGTTTTGGAGAACGCACAGTCTCCGAAAGACTTGAGGGGTGTGGTTGGTACTTTCAGCAGACCAGCAGAATATGATCGGAGGGAGCGTGTGGGCTGATATTCAACAAGAAGCTCGGAAATGTATTGCGGTGCAAGTCCGTGGAGTGCCTTGAAGGTGATCAGGAGAATTTTAAACGTAATTCTTTCTTGGATGGGAAGCCAATGTATATATTTCAGGACTGGTGCTACGTGCCGTGCTTGTTCGTATGATTAGACGAGCAGTCTTTTTCTGAATGCACTGCAGTCTACGTAACTGACACTTGTTAATTCCGAACAGCAGCGAATTACAACCATCCAGTCTGGACGTCATAAATGAATGGATGATTTGTTCGGCAGATCCCTGCGTAAGACATTTAAAGATTTACCTACATTTCGGATTTGCAGACCAGAAGATCTACAGATGGCACTGACTTGTTGATCCATTGTAAGTCCAGCATCGAACGTGATCCCAAGATTTCTGACACATGTACTAGGGGTCATTTGGCGTCCCCAACGTCGATCTTTGTTGTTTTTAAGTATCTTTCTGCGCAGCGCCTCTGATCCCGTGAACAGAACTTCAGTTTTGTCACCATTTAGTTGAAGTTTGTTTGCTGTCATCCAACCGTTGATGTCAGCAATGCATGTTTATAGCTGAGATTTGGCAACGTGTGTTTTTAGGGATTTTGAATGTTGTGTAGAGCTGCGTATCGTCAGCGTACATATGAAAATCCAAGCCATGTTGTCGGATTTTTCAATCCAGTTCACCAGCCGTCTATATGGTGAACTGTGACGGTCCCAAGACTGACCCTTGCGGTCACCACATGCAAGCATGGACACGTTCGATATGGCTTCTGCAATCTTAATAGCTTGTTTTCTGTTTTCAAGATACGAGGTCAACCAGTTTAGTGATGTGCCCGAAAGGCCGATCTTCTTAGACAGACGTGACACAAGCAATTGGTGGTCAATCGTGTCAAGGACAGCAAACAAGTCAAGGAGGACTAGACACGAGACACACCGATTATCCGCAGATAAGAATAAATCGTTCTGATTATCAGCAGTGCAGTCTCTGTACTGTGGCCCTTTCTGTATACTGACTGATTCACCTCAAATAGGTTGTTCTGTGGCATGTGACGTGACAAACGTGACGACACCACCTTCTCAATTACTTTAGACACGAAACTGAGATTAGATATCGGTCGGTAACTTGTAAGACATTCGATATCCAGGGACGGTTTCTTAAGAAGCGAAGTCACAAGTGCCGCTTTCAAGCTAGCTGACATATGTCATGTGGCCAGCGAGATGTTCACAATCCTGGTAATGACAGGGACAAGTGCGTCAAGGCAATTCTTCAACATCCACGTCGGCAGAGAATCGAGAGCGCAGGATCGAGGTGCGGATGATGTATTTATGTTTCTGACCTCATCCTCAGAGGCTGGCGACAGCCTGTCCAACGGATGACTTCCATCATGTTCATAAATAGTGATCTGGGCATCACGCTGTGCTCCCGCTCGGCGATACAGTGCATAGCGAATGCTTGCAGTTTTCTCTTGAAAGTAATTTCGGAAACCTTCTGCCAGAGCTTCTGGAGAGGCATGCGTTGACAATGGCGGGTCCTCCCGAGTGTGCATCAATGTTTGCACAATGTTGTGTAGTTTCTAGGATGTTGTGAACGTGTACAGTCTTTGTATCATACAACAAATCAACGTGTATGTTGAAATCTCCGACAATCACTAAGTTGTCATGGCCCATACAGAAACACTGCAGAAAGTCTAAGAATTCATCCATGAACATCGATGCTGAGACCATTACGGGCAGACGGTGGAGGACTATAGATAACACATACCCGGAAACAGTATGATCTATACATCAGCTGAAGACACATCACTTCAAATGATCTGTATATTTTTTTGTGGCATGTTGCCTCATTTCGAAAGATGCACGGTAGATGACACCAACACCTCCTCCAGATCTGTCACTATGCGGTTTGTGGTCGAATTTGTAGCCCTTTGGTGACAACGCGTTTATTTCTGTCCGACGAGCATCACCCGGGCTCAGCTAAGTTTCTGTCAGTGCTAGAATATCAAGTTCGTTGTCATCGATCAACCTGACAAGTTGATCCACTTTAGATTTCACGGACCGGGTATTTAGTAGACATGCAGTTATTGTAGGTTTCGCACAGTTAGTTACACGTGGATATGTGTGAATGTCCACTGCAATAATTTATTTTAGGCAGCCTTTGCGTGATGTTTTGGTCAACCAGAAAAAAAAGTAGAAACAGTACAAAACTTCTCCTAACTCGGCAGCTCCATCAACAACCAAGGAATCATCGATCATGATCTAAACTGCAGAGTGGGCAAAGCGTCAGCAGCCTTGAACCAGCTGACAAAAAATGGAACAACAAGAAATTTACCTTGAACTCTAAACTCCGCTTTTATAACTCAAACGTTATACCAACCCTCCTATATGGATGTGAAACATGGCAACTAAAAACAAGCCAAGAAAACACAATTGATGCTTTCGACACTAAATGCCTGCGAAAGATCTTGGGCATACACTGGAGCGACCATGTGACGAATATACATATATATCCGGATACGATCAGGACAACGTCTGGCATCATCTATCTGCAGAAGACGAATGAGCTGGTTCGGCCATGTCACAAGGTTCCCACCTATTAGACCTGCCCAATAAGCGCTTTGGTGTATACCAGCTGGCCAGAGAAAGAGAGAACGACCAAGAATGAACTGGTGCCAAACAATCGACCGCGACCTACAGCTGGTCAACAAAAGTTGGAGCAACGTCAGAGCACTAGCAAGCGACATCTGGATGTCTATAGACGCGGGGGCCGCTAAGTCTGAGTAAATCGTTGCGTCTCACAGTAAACAGGGGCTGGGGTCGAGGATTAGTTAGTACAGCAATAAGTCTTTTCTCGGACGTGCCAGCCCTACAGCCTCTACGAGTCCGACGACGATGATTCAAGCGTTCACATGATGCAACACAATTGTCCAGTGCTGGGTAAAGTTGGGTCACAGAGGCATATATAAACAGCAGTAATTCAGTCCTATTGTATGTGATCATGCTGTAGGAATGGTTGTTCAATATCCTTGTTGCCAACGTCACGCCTGGTCGACCAGCAATATCGCAACACAAGTGCAGTTCAATGGACAAGTGCACACAATGTAAAAGTTACTAAAATACTAAACAAATATAAAACGCTTGGTGAAACAGCATAATCCAGCATCATCAGTAGACTTTCATAAACCATCTGTATAAACTTCGCCGCTGTGTTCTGGATAAAAATTGAAATATTTCCAGAGCTTGTTATGGTGCAGTCACATACAGACGCATCCCAATAATGGTAAATCATCATGCGTTCATACATCTTTATTTGAAACCAGTAGAAAAAAAAATTAAAGCAAAAACCGTTTAATTTTAAGACAAATATGGATCAATGGCTCCCACTTATCCCACCATCCTAGTTAAATATTGACGTGATGTCTTGTCGACGGATCGGATCCTAAAATTCAGGCAGGATTCCTGTCTGAATTTCAGCGTCAAGCGTTTCAACTATGAACCAATACGATGTGTTGTTGATTACGTTATGATTATACAGAATTTAAAAAAATGATGTGTTGCGGTGTGATACAACATAAACGATGTAGCAAACATAACCTTGTATGAGACAGTTCCTGTGGCAACGAGGTGTTTCTGTTTTGACAAGGTTGACGTGACGTGCTGCCGCCTACCGAGCAGAATGTTGGTGGCACAAACCGAGGCGACATCGGACGGAGTTCCTCGAGTTAATGATCTGTGATTGTGTTGAAAGTCTGTCACGGTTGACGAAGTTTGATATCGCATATATTGAAGCGCCAACGTCGATCCCTGCAAGCACAAATACAACACTCATAGACGTGCCTGGGGGCACGTGCTCCCTAGACCTTTGGAATTTTACCGCGTTATGAATGCGCTAGAGTTGCGTACAGGGATGTAGCTAGCGGGTGGGGGGGGGGGGTCAGACGGGGCAACTACCCCCTCGAAAAATAATGTTAAAGTGCCCTTTTAGTCAAAACCTATTTTGTTTAGCCTATTTTAGTGATGTCATTCCTGTTTTTATTATTCCATGCCCACTTCAATAAATGGGCATGGAATCAGTCAAAGTGCCTTATTATCAGAAACTGGCCCGAACTATATCTCCGGAAATCCTAGATCCGCGCCGGAAAGCGATCGTGCCCATGCTTGACACGCAGATATGTGACAGAGCGAAGGGTGCGGGTAGTTGCTTCAAGAACAGACGTACTGCCATTGTGTGATACCCCGTATGTTAAGTGCTCTTTTCCCTATATGAAAAAGGGCACCTATCCTTAAAAGGGCAGTTTCGTCCAGTTTGATTCATCATGTCCCTAGTCGTGGCCCAGAAGGTGTTCAGTTTCTTTGGGTCCGTGACCAAGAACCCCCAAGCCAAACATTGAAATCTGGGCTACGCATACGAGGACATTTCGTTGGCGAGTAAATGCATCCGGGACTGCAGGACCATTCCATCAGGGTGGATTGAAATACCGCGCCGTGTTGGGCTGGTGGGCAACTCTACAGGTACTGAGATTCGGAATCGCAGAACGGCATAGCTTTAGCGCCATCGCGTATCTACGGAGGAATCAACCGCCGACTATTATCACATTAATATATTTTAGCCTGTTATTGATCACATCCTTGACGAGTTCGCTGAACGATTTCCGAGTGACCACCATGGACCCACTGCAGCTCAAGACGTAGGTATCTCAGTTCGGCTGAACAAAACGAGTTTCCTGTGGAAATCGCAAAGTTGCGAAAGAAGTACGATGACCTTCAAATTTCACAATCGTCGTCTTCACGTGAACTGATTTCGACGTGTGGTCAAACTTTTGCCGTCATCAGCAAGATCATAAACACTGCAAGCGACTCCGGGAGGAAGTGATCTTGTGTAACAATTTCATACGGGTGTAACTGTTCGACCGATATTCCGTATATGACGCATAGCTGTCTATTTTGATCAATGTATTGTCATTTGATATTAATTATTTCTTTTAATACATTTATTTTCATTCCCACAGCATCATGCGACCGACACTGAAACAATACTTGAACCGTGGGTGAAATTCTCAAGAAAATACGCTAGATTGCACCAAGGGGTACATTGTCAAAAATGTCTGCATGGGAGAGAACCTCCGGGTGAATGCTTATGCTTTACTGAATATTTTTACTACCCCCAAAATTGTTTTAAGCTAGCTATTGCCCTGACGTACACCCTAGACCTGTTGAATGTACCACCGTAGATCTGTTGAATGTGTCATCGTGGAATTGTTGAATGTGTCACCGTAGACCTGTTGAATGTGTCACCGCACACATGTTGAATGTATCACCGTAGACCTGTCGAATATGTCACCGTACACCTGTTGAATGTACCACCGTATATTTGCTGAATATGTCACCGTAGAACTGTTGAATGTGTCACCGCAGGCTTGTTGAATGTGTCACTGTACACCTGTTGAATGTATTACCGTAGACAGACCATTTGAAAGTGTCATCGTAGATCTGTTGAATGTGTCACTGTGGAACTGTTGAATGTGTCACTGCAGACCTGTTGAATGTGTCACCGTACACCTGTTGAATGTACCACCGTAGATCTGCTGAATATGTCACCGTAGACCTGTTGAATGTGCCACCGTAGACCTGTTGAATGTGAATCGTAGACCTGTTGAATGTGCACGGTACACCTGCTGAATGTATCACAATAGATCTGTTGAATGTGTCACCGTAGACCTGTTGAATGTGTCATCGTAGAGCTGTTGAATGTGCACCGTCGACCTGTTGAATGAGTCATCATAGATTTGTTGAATGTGCACCGTAGACCTGTTGAATGTGTCACCGTAGACTTGTTGAATGTGTCATCGTAGACCAGTTGAATGTAAATCTTAGACCTGTTGAATGTGTCACTGTAGACCTGTTGAATGTGTCACCGTACACCTGTTGAATATATCACCGTAGATCTATTGAATGTGTCATCGTAGACCTGTTGAATGTGTCACCGTAGACTTGTTGAATGTGTCACCGTAGACCTGTTGAATGTTTCATCGTAAACCTGTTGAATGTGCACCACAGACTTGTTGAATGTGCCACCGTAGATATGTTGAATGTATCACCGTAGACTCGTTGAACGTGCCACCGTATATCTATTGAATGTGCCACCGTTGACCTGTCGAATGTGCCACCGTAGACCTGTTGAATGTTTCATCGTAAACCTGTTGAATGTGTCACCGTAGAACTGTTGAACGTGTCATCGTAGACCTGTTGAATGTGCCACCGTAGACCTGTTGAATGTGTCGCCGTAGACCTGTTGAATGTTTCATCGTAAACCTGTTGAATGTGCACCATAGACTTGTTGAATGTGTCACCGTAGATATGTTGAATGTATCACCGTAGACTTATTGAACGGGCCACCGTATATCTATTGAATGTGCCATCGTTGACCTGTCGAATGTGCCACCGTAGACCTGTTGAATGTTTCATCATAAACCTGTTGAATGAGCACCATAGACCTGTTGAATGTGTCACCGTAGAACTGCTGAACGTGTCATCGTAGACCTGTTGAATGTGCCACCGTAGACCTGTTGAATGTGCCACCATAGACTTGTTGAATGTGTCATCGTAGACCTGTTGAATGTGCATCGTAGACCTGTTGAATGTATCACTGTAGACCTGTTGAATATGTGATCGTAGACCTGTTGAATGTGCACCGTAGACCTGTTGAACGTGTCACCGTAGACCTGGTGAATGTGTCATCGTAGACCTGTTGAATGTGCACCGTAGACCTGTTGAATGTGTCACCGTAGACCTGTTGAATGTGCCACCCCTAGACCTTCGGAAATTGTGAACATCGCCGCGAAAAAAATCAACTGCAGCCCCCGTCTTCTTCCGAAGTCACCAGTCATACCGAAACAATGGAGAAGCTGAAGTTACGGAGAAGCTGAAGTGTTGGCGGCGCACCGCTACAATTTCCGTTCATGCGAAGCATTCGAGTCAATCTGACACTTTGAATACATTAACATACAATAAAACAAAAGTAATAGCAAACGGCGCAATGTTGATGTCGCAGGTTCACATTCCATCATAGGACACACTTTCCCACATTTCTTGTTAGGATACCGTTTAAAGTTGTATTTTGAGATCGTCCAAATTTCCAGTGGATCAACATGCCCCATACATTACATATCACTCTTACACAACGGCATATCAATGTTGTTCACATACTATGCATTTTAGAGATAAAACGGTGGCAAATGCGACAAATTATATCTGCGTGTCATTTGTTTATTACTCCACAGGCAGGACATGGTGATCGGTAATTTTGAAAATGCACAATTTTTCTAATAATAAATCAAATGTTAAAGTGAGATAGGCCTGTGCGGTAGCAACTATCATCAGGTAAATCTTATCCATGTTATAATTATATACACATTAAAAAAACAGTTAAAATGGTAGTTTAACATAGAATGCAACTTTAAGTTGTCTAATACTATTTTGATACATATTTTCATTATCCAAAACACTGATGATATTGCGTTAATTGTACACGGCGCCCCGTGGTGTGAGCTGTATAACCAAGACAAATGGTGAAGGAACAATGGAACGCCATGCATTGAACCTTCCCTAATTGCTGGATTCATCACGTGATTTATTGCCTAGCAACCAGGTGTGTCATGCTTACAAAATGGCTGCCGCACGTGTAAAGATGTCGGAATTCACTGGTGAAAAGGCGGTGCCATGCCACCTTAATGATGTAATGCACACAAGTAAACATTATCATTATGATTGTGACGACTGTGATTTTTTGTGCTCATATTATGTATGCGCCTGGTAACGGCGCCGCCAGCAGTAGTGTTATTTTTAGACAAGAGGAATGGAGGCAAAGAGCAAAAGACCGAGGAGAATGGAGAAGAATGGTAAAGAAAGTAGTGCAAGTGCAATGAGGAGGAAGAGAAAGAAAAGAAAATGTCGACGTATCCAGGCCAGCCTCATACCCGAAGACAGGGAACGACGAGGAGAACAACATGACGATTATTGTAAGCGGGAAACAAAGTTAGGCGGAAATCATGTTTATTTGTAGCGTCGGTTTTAAGGACAAGCAATAAAAAATATGACAAACGAATAAAAAATTTTCTACCACAATCTGAAACGTTGGTGTCCCGTCGGGCTGGTAAATCTGGAAGTAAAATATGAAAACATGTAGTCCGTGGGTTGACAACTCAAAAATGTCGCCGGGCTTATGTCGAGGCATGTCACATGATCGCGCTATGCTCTCTTATTGACAGTTGAGGTAATAATTGGCGGAGATAGATCGTAGAAATTGGTGGTGCAGAAAAGTTGAAAACAATGGAATTACTGATTGATGAATATTACTCTTGCCTTAATATCATTCATAAAGTTGCAGTAAACATATCTTGAGTAGCAGTTGTGCTTAAATTTAGTTAGTTAAAGTATTTTAGAACACCTTAGTATAATGAGTGATAATAGGGTAACTTAGCCTTCGATAAGTTGTAAACAAGATTTAACAAACCTGATTATGTGGTAGAATGTATAGGAGATAAATTAACAACCATCAAACTACTTACACACGATAATATCTGTGTAAGTCAGTACTTGCTAGATATTTTGATTAGGTAGCATTGTTGTTAAAATTAAGCAAGGGCGATAGTCGGGCGCCGTAACCTAAATAAATAAAGCAGCCTAACGTAACGTAATTGATTGTATTTAAATTAGGTCACTACTGGTAATGTTAGCGTTCGTGATAGGATAACTAGTCGGCTGTGTAATTGAAATATGTAACCTAAAGTGTGCTGTAGTACACAGGAAACAGTCTTTATAAAGACTAAGTTATTAAATAAATTCTGATAAGGATATGGCGCCTTGCAAGCGGCAAGTCAAGGCAAAGCGACATTTGGTGTGCGATCACTGCCACAGCTGGGTAGATTTTGCATTGTCCGGCTGCGGGAAGTCATGGGCAGAAACCATGGAGGAAGGATTCACCTTTCAGTGCATTGGGTGTTGGAAGGTGGAGTGTCTGTAGAAGGAGATAGTTAGGTTGACAGATATTGTGAAGGGAATGGAGATGGGAATTAGAAAGAAGACAGGTCGAATGGAGAGAGACGACAGGGAGAGAGGTGAGAATACTGCAAGACTGAAGGAGAATAGCATTGGCAAGAAGACTGAGGAAAGGAGATTGTAAAAAATTGAAATGTAAATGCCTCCACACAGGACATGGGAACGAACAGGTAGAATATACAGTAAGGGGTACTGTACTAAGTACTACTGTAAAAGAAAAGCACTTAGGGTTAACCATTAGTGCTGACATGAAGGTTTCAGAGCAGTGCGGAAGTGCAGCTTCAAAGGGAAATCAAATCCTTGGATTAATTAGGCGAAATATATCGTATAAGGAAAAATAACTAATAATACCGATGTACAAAGCAATAGTGAAGCCTCATTTAGAATATTGTATACAAGCGTGGAGGCCGTATCGCAGGAAGGACATATATATGCTAGAAAGAGTACAGAGGAGAGCGACTAAAATGATACCAAAACTGAGGGATCTTAGTTATGAAATTCGCCTAAAACAATGTGGTTTAACAACAATAGAGACCAGGAGATTGAGAGGAGATCAGATAGAAGTGTTTAAAATAATGAGTGGTTATGAAAATATTGATAGAAATATGTTTTTCTCTGTTAAGAAAGATAGAAGGACTAGAGGACATGAAGATACTTTAGCAAAGGAGCAGTGTAGATTATATATAAGAAAGTTCTCATTTTCACAAAGGACTGTAAATGAATGGAACAGATTATTTGCTGATTGTGTGGGTGCTAGTAGCGTGAATATGTTTAAAAATAAAATCGACACATACCTCAGAAGGGCGGGATACACATATATAAAAGGGTTGGACTCTATAAGCCAAAGGGCTTCCTTGTCCACCTGCCACCTAGAGTTAATTCTCTGGGTGGCAATCTTGTTATATCTTGTTAAATCTATTGGCCAACTTACCGCCGACCGTCGTGTTGAGAGAGAAAACCAGCGCACACCGGCCGGCTTGTCATCGGATATGTGCCGACTTGTCAACGGATACTTGATTTATTTCCACCGACTACGTCCACAGCGCCGACTCCCGATTCAAAACTTGAATCGGCGTTAATCGGGCTTAAATCCCACGCATACCAACAAAATAACGTCGGCCGGTTAGTCGGCCGACGGTTTTAACACCGATTAGGCGGTTGATGTGCGCCGAAAATCGGTTGGAGTGCGCCTAGCTTAATGCTAAGCACACACCAGTCGACTTGGGTTGCCAGTCGGCTCAAAAAGCAATCGGCGCTAAACGCCAATTAGCTCCGTTAACTAGCGCCGTCTTCTGCCCGCACACACCAGCCAGCACACACCAACCGACTCGCGCCGACCGTCGGCGCTCGGGGTGATCCTTGTGGAAAACAAATCCACTATAAATACGCGTGTTTACCCCTTTGGTGTTTACTCGAGATGGTGATACACCTACAATAAACACACGAAATATTTGTTAAAAGTAGGCCAAAACGGCTATCGGAAAAACGAAACTTGTTACATAGTAAGTCGGAGCTTCGCCGTCAGCCTTCACGACGATATGGCTTGAGCATTTAGCATATCCTCCAGCAAAGAAACGCATAGCGTCGCGCGGTGTTTTATATTAGTACGCAGAACGTTATGTTTAAATTTCAATTAATAGTTATGTTGAAGTGTAATCAGTCGCCCCCAAAGAATTCCTCAAAAACGTGTTCCACCGCTGGCGCCGCTTTGCGGATTTTCATGTCGAAAGCGGGAAACAAAGTGAGGTGGACATTATGTTTATTTGTGGCGCCTGTTTTAAGAACAAACGATAACAAACGATGATGGTCAATGGCAATAGGATAACAAATAATCTATCACTTTCTGAAACGTTGGTTACCCGCCAGGTCAGTAAAATTTGAAAGTAAAAAAATGAAAACTTGTGGCCCGAATTGGCTTGAAAACCCAAAACAGACGCCGGGCTTACCCTTATATCGAGGCCTATCACATGATCGCGCTATGATTTCTATGCCAAGTTACCGCCGACCGTCGTGTTATTACAAAAAAAACCTGCACACACCAGCCGACTCGTCATCGGCTATGCGTCGACTTGTCACCGGATACCTCCTTGTCTAATGCCGACTGCCGATTAGCGCCGACCGCCGATTCAAAATTCGAATCGGCGGAATAAGGCCGACCGTCGGGCTTAAATCTAGCGCACACCCACCGACTGACGTCAGTCGACGGTTTTTACCGACTAGTCGGCTGGTGTGTGCCTAGCTTTAACCTTTCAGTACTTAAGGGGTGGTGTGGCAGCAGATATAATTTTTTTAAAGCATAATCAATATTTTGTGTGCCCAACCGGTAGAGAAGGTCTTACTGCGTAAAAATATATTCAAATTTATTCTGCCCGACCGCCCGCTTCCATGGTAACAAACAAAATGGCTGTCAATTATAGAACACCTAAAATTGCAACACTCTGGAAGTAATAATGATATGGTAACCTGGCTTGGATATTCTCTACAATTTGTATAAAAAAGTTTCAGGTTTTTTGAATATTTGTATTTTATTTTTGATATTCAAACTACGTAATTGTAAAGGCGCCATTTTGGGGATATTACTCAAAAAATTTAAAATAAACCCAAAATGTTTTTTATACATATTGTGGAGAATATTAAGTAGTACACAACAATTCAAACCAGATTACCATATCATTTTTAGTTCTGGAGTGTTGCAACTTGATGTTGTTAAAAATATAGTTTTCTGTAAACGCCCGTCAACGATTGAATCGAATACAAGCGGGAGCGAATGCTTGGAAAAACGTACTGTGAGTCATGATGGACAGAAAAATCTCGTGAAAGGGTGGGCAATGATGGATACTGTGAAAATAGCAAAGAGTGCAGAGGCGGAACAACTCAAAGGACACAGGAAAAGGGGACGGCCACACCTGAGATGGGATGACTGCGTGAGCAGGGGAATGAGAAGATCGGGGGAGGATGAAAGATGGAGAGACAGCTATGGATAGAAAACTCTGGAAAGACAAAAACACAGCGAGTGGTAGGCAGTACTGTACCTGACCCTTACCCATGTACAGCAGGGAACAAGGAGGGGAGCACCAACTGTTGTCAAGACGTGTTCACTTGAAATCTACTATATAATGATGGTACATAATAATTATATCCGGGGGATTGTCCGCGGCACTATAGAAGTCATACCTTTGGTCGCTAGATGGCGCCACAACAACCTGGTGCATCCACAAAGAGCACTGAGGAAACGCGGTCATCGCGTATAACAAACGGACAACGAGACTTGTAGGGAGTTTGTTTAACAAGCGTCGGAACTGAGGGAGGAATAATAGCTTGGACGGGGAGGGCTGGAAAGATGTTCGATCCCTTTATATTTCGACAAGGGATGCAACTGGATATTTTTGCGAGCCTCAAGGGGAGTGCAGTTGGAGGGTTTTCGTGATCCCCCAATATTCAACACGTTCCGGCCAAAACTGTGCCACAATACTTTGTAGGGCTGTTGTACTTAACTACATTCTGTGAGTACTTATAAAGGCAATTAAGTACATTTGCAAAAAATCTGTCATTGACACTTAAGTACAGTCCACCAGTACTTCAATGTTCAAATGCTTTTCACGTACCTTTTACGTATTTTTGAAATATGATCATGTAATTGGTAACCCACGTAATAACGAGTCAATGAATTAGTCAGGCAACTGGCCTGTTGCCAGTGTGAGTGTCGCGGTTTCTGTTCAAATCCAGTGACAATACAATGTTTCTATACAAATCCAATGACAAGTCAATAGTAAAGAAAGGTTCTTATATAGCGTAATACCCAGTCCTTATGACTGCTCAAAGCGCTTTACACTTTACTCCCTAGCAGACCTTTTTCAATCGAACACTATATCGCCTTATCTAGGAAGCAGTCAGTCACGCTGCAAATAATACAAGAAGGCTATTTGTACGCAAATATCCACCAGTGTTTATAGCCAGGTACTCATTCAAACAGCTGAGTGAAATGGCACTTATATAGACACTGACTGGATGTCATATGTTTAGATTCAAGAGTCGATAAGATTGTTGTTCGTTTAAAATGATCTCAGTACACTTAGCAGTGATAGTTGTAATCATCACTTGTCGAAAGTAATTGTATTATTTGAATGCAGTTTTCCAAGGATTGGTGTAATAATAGACAATTTTCATGAATGTGGCACAGAATGAGTGTTTAAACGTCACTGAAAAAACTAGGGGAAAAACACCAATCTGATTAGCATATACGTTCATAACACGGTCTCGCAAACCATCAGATGAGCCTTTTTTGGTTTAAAATGTGTGTGAAGTGAAGTCTATTTGTTTAGATCATACATGCAGAAACAAAATAACATTTTTGGCATATGTTATATGGTCTTCATGATCCAGGGAGGCCGTCACTGAGACCTGAGAGATCGCTATCGTACAAGCAAACGTATCGCCGTTGTTCAAATTGTTGCATTCTTGGTTGAAATTGTACTTTTAGGTGAAATGTGTATCTTCTGCGTTATCTTCCAGTATTTGAGGGGTGGTGTGGTAGCAGATAGAAATTTTTTGTCAAGCATAATTGATATAATGTGTTGTGCCCAACCGGTAGAGAAGGGCTTTCTGCGTAAAAATATATTGACATTTCTTCTGCCCGACCTCCCGTTTCCATGGTAACAAACAAAATGGCTACCAAGTATAGCACATCTAAAAATTGCAACACTCTGGAAGTAATAATGATATGGTAATCTGGCTTGGATTGTTGTGTTCTCCAGGATATTCTCTATAATCTAGTAATAATGATATGGTAATCTGGCCTGGATTGTTGTGTTCTCATGGATATTCTCTATAATCTAGTAATAATGATATGGTAATCTGGCCTGGATTGTTGTGTTCTCCTGGATATTCTCTATAATCTAGTAATAATGATATGGTAATCTGGCTTGGATTGTTGTGTTCTCCTGGATATTCTCTATAATCTAGTAATAATGATATGGTAATCTGGCTTGAATTGTTGTGTTCTCCTGGATATTCTCTATAATCTAGTAATAATGATATGGTAATCTGGCTTGATTGTTGTGTTCTCCTGGGTATTCTCTATAATCTAGTAATAATGATATGGTAATCTGGCTTGAATTGTTGTGTTCTCCTGGATATTCTCTATAATCTAGTAATAATGATATGGTAATCTGGCTTGAATTGTTGTGTTCTCCTGGGTATTCTCTATAATCTAGTAATAATGATATGGTAATCTGGCTTGGATTGTTGTGTTCTCCTGGGTATTCTCTATAATCTAGTAATAATGATATGGTAATCTGGCTTGAATTGTTGTGTTCTCCTGGATATTCTCTATAATCTAGTAATAATGATATGGTAATCTGGCTTGAATTGTTGTGTTCTCCTGGATATTCTCTATAATCTAGTAATAATGATATGGTAATCTGGCTTGGATTGTTGTGTTCTCCTGGGTATTCTCTATAATCTAGTAATAATGATATGGTAATCTGGCTTGGATTGTTGTGTTCTCCTGGATATTCTCTATAATCTAGTAATAATGATATGGTAATCTGGCTTGGATTGTTGTGTTCTCCTGGATATTCTCTATAATCTAGTAATAATGATATGGTAATCTGGCTTGGATTGTTGTGTTCTCCTGGATATTCTCTATAATCTAGTAATAATGATATGGTAATCTGGCTTGGATTGTTGTGTTCTCCTGGATATTCTCTATAATCTAGTAATAATGATATGGTAATCTGGCTTGGATTGTTGTGTTCTCCTGGATATTCTCTATAATCTAGTAATAATGATATGGTAATCTGGCCTGGATTGTTGTGTTCTCCTGGATATTCTCTATAATCTAGTAATAATGATATGGTAATCTGGCTTGATTGTTGTGTTCTCCTGGATATTCTCTATAATCTAGTAATAATGATATGGTAATCTGGCTTGGATTGTTGTGTTCTCCTGGATATTCTCTATAATCTAGTAATAATGATATGGTAATCTGGCTTGGATTGTTGTGTTCTCCTGGATATTCTCTATAATCTAGTAATAATGATATGGTAATCTGGCTTGGATTGTTGTGTTCTCCTGGATATTCTCTATAATCTAGTAATAATGATATGGTAATCTGGCTTGAATTGTTGTGTTCTCCTGGATATTCTCTATAATCTAGTAATAATGATATGGTAATCTGGCTTGAATTGTTGTGTTCTCCTGGATATTCTCTATAATCTAGTAATAATGATATGGTAATCTGGCTTGGATTGTTGTGTTCTCCTGGGTATTCTCTATAATCTAGTAATAATGATATGGTAATCTGGCTTGAATTGTTGTGTTCTCCTGGATATTCTCTATAATCTAGTAATAATGATATGGTAATCTGGCTTGAATTGTTGTGTTCTCTGGATATTCTCTATAATCTAGTAATAATGATATGGTAATCTGGCTTGAATTGTTGTGTTCTCCTGGATATTCTCTATAATCTAGTAATAATGATATGGTAATCTGGCTTGAATTGTTGTGTTCTCCTGGATATTCTCTATAATCTAGTAATAATGATATGGTAATCTGGCTTGAATTGTTGTGTTCTCCTGGATATTCTCTATAATCTAGTAATAATGATATGGTAATCTGGCTTGAATTGTTGTGTTCTCCTGGATATTCTCTATAATCTAGTAATAATGATATGGTAATCTGGCTTGGATTGTTGTGTTCTCCTGGATATTCTCTATAATCTAGTAATAATGATATGGTAATCTGGCTTGGATTGTTGTGTTCTCCTGGATATTCTCTATAATCTAGTAATAATGATATGGTAATCTGGCTTGAATTGTTGTGTTCTCCAGGATATTATCTACAATATGTATAAAAACGTTTTGTTTTGTTTTTGAAAATGTGTGTTTTATTTTGAATATTCAAACTACGTAATTGTAAAGGCGCCATTTTGGGGATATTACTCCAAAGATTAAAAAATAAACCCAAAATATTTTTATGCATATTGTGTAGAATATTAAGTAGTACACAACAATCCAAACCAGATTACCATATCATTTTTAGTTCTGGAGTGTCGTAACTTTATGTTGTCAAAATAGAGTTTTCTGTAAACGCCCGTCAAAGGTTGAAAGGAATACAAGCGGGAGCGAATGCTTGGAAAAACGTAGAGTGAGTCATCTAGCAAGCTAACGTGTCGTTAACAATAATAGTTATGCGAATATAATGTATTTTTCCACTGCAGTTCATGGTATATGTCAAAGTCAATAGGAATTATTCACAAAGTGAAATCCCAGAATTACGAGAGCACAAACTGACATAAAATGTCATTAGATCAGAAAAAAATTATTCACCGATATAATAAATATGTTAAGGATATGTGTGTAAGATGTAATTCAGTCATACACCCCCATTTAATTTTACTGTTTTCAAGATAAATATTTTGGATCCATATTACACGATTGTGTACCAACACCGTCAACTTAGTCATATCGGAAGATCTAATACAGACATAGTTCTACAGTTAATAAATAATATAGTCAAATAATATAGTCATTAGTCAATTAATATAGTCATTTACTCGTTTTCTGCCCCATCTGAGTGTCTGCCTCATATAGCTGGATTTCATATTAAATACAAACTTACAACAAATTTATTTGTCTCAAATTAAAACGAAGCAAACCGGTTTTTGAGAGATATTTTGATAGCGAACGCAGACCACGTGACTACAGTGCACAATATTGGTGACTGTGATGTAAACAACCGTAATATTTAAATTGATCGGACGAAATTGTAAGCAATTATTCACCCTAATCACCACAGGAAAGTTAACGAACAGCCCGTGGAGTTTGTACAGTGAATGCATTGCGATGTGTCGCACAGTGATGATTTTGAACACGATGAAGCAGAAACCGAGTGCTTCCGTTTGGCGCGTGAAGTGATTATCGTCTTACGAATATCTTAACTATTTCACTAAAACAACTTATTTGACGCTTCGTTTGCATGCCACTGATGAAGTAAGTGGTTCTGATTAATAACACTGCTATGTTGCTGAACGATTTCAAAAATTGTTGGTAAAAAATGCATATTATGCTTACGTAAGGCAGAAACCGAGTGGCCAAGTATATATCCCCTTATTTGTTCTTGGATGGATTTTCCTTAAGAGCTTAATATGTTAATGAAATGGTCACCAGGATTTTTTCAGAACATCGATGTCCTACCACTGATTAAATAACTTTCATCTGGCCTGAACCCCCACCTCCGTCAAATGAAAGTTTGTAAACATTAATATGGTCTTATGAATATAATTAGAAATATCAGTCGATCTACGTCGATTCACTCTCTATCATTTGCCTAAATTTGCACCTGTATTAGCTGATAAAAGTTTACTATTATTATATTTTTACTTTGAATGTTAGCCTCAGAACCAATCATCATCTTTACCCAGATTCGGGGTAAAGCCGCCTACCGGCGAACATTTCAAAGTTATGTTATACCTCCGTTAGTTGTGAGAGACGCGCACATTGCTGTCACCTCATGGCGCCTGTGAAATCAAGGTTAATCAAGTGACAGCGTAAAACGAAGAACAAAATGGTGCGATCAAAGTGAGGGGGTGCGAAAGTCCGAAGCGTAAAATATCGATGCCCGACGCATGACGAAATTGCCTCTGACCCCCTCCCCAACACGAAACTAATTTCGTATAAAATCCAACATTGATGTTAAGAGATGACCCCTTACTTCTCCTGACATAGACAACAGGTAAAAGAGAACAACGGTTGACAGTGTCTTTTCCGAAAAACAGAGGATGCGGTGAAGGAAATTGTCCTGATTTCGAAATAGCACCAAGTCGAATCGTAACCTGGACCTCTCCATTGACAGTTCAGCACTTTACACGCTGGTTGGCTCCTCTTGACTCGTGACTCGTGACTCATTCTGTTTCCACGTGTTCACGGGCATGCATACATCACCAAGCCCATCCTAGTTGCACATGCCATTCAAATTCGCCCTGTTTGCTGAAACAACAAAAGACTGCGACGATGATTGGTTGAGCCAGGCTACCCTCGTTCATACGAGCTCGGCCTCACGACACTCACTGTCTAACTTTAAACGCGACTGTTCGGACGTGCTTTACGGCCACTGGCGAATCGTCTAGACTTTAATTGCTACAATCAGCTCTTGTTCACTGCATTTCAACAATCCAGCAGTCATGCAGCTGTTCCTTGCTAGCGTTCTTCTTGTCTTCGTCGCTGCCGCTTTTGTGCCAGGTAAGCCACTGTCCCTATTTACATCAAATGTTATACTACTGTGTGGTTTAATAAGACTGAAATCGTAACTCGAACTTCATGCAATAAATTCATATTATCCGTCAACTAATAAAGGACCAAGAACAACGGACATCTGTCCTAAAATCAAGAGCCTTATGTTACATAGCTGTATAATGTATTTACTTGTGTTTAGGATCAGTTTATATTTTAATTGGGAAACAACTATTCAGCGCCGGATTTACGACTTTAGGCAAGTTGATGATCAATGAAACCTGTTATTAATAACCACACAACTGCATCTGCACGTGATTGAATGAATTACCTATCTAACCCAGGAAGGTATTCGTTATGTTTAAGGTGACGCAATCAAGTGCTACGCGTGTGTGTATCCGCTCACGAGCGCCTGCGAAAAACCCAGTATAAACAATAACGTCCGTACCTGCAACGGGACATCGTGCGCCAAAGTATACACCCAGAAAGACGGTGAGTGCACTGTCTATTTGTGTTTTCTTACTGAGATCGGCATATTTAAAACAGTGACATCGTATCTGTACAACTAAAGCTAATATTCCAAGTACGGACATATCCTTGTCGTGTATTCCATGTACTGTGTACAACAGTGACGAGTATTCTATGTGATGTGTAAAACCGTGATGTATTTTTCGTGCACTGTATACAACCGTGTTGAGTCTTTGATGCACTGAGTACAGCCGTGTTATGCTGTATCTTTCGTGCACTGTGTACAACCGTGTTCTATTTATCGTGTACTGTTTACAGCCGTGTTATGTCTTCCATGCACTATGTACAACCGTGTTGAGACTTTCGTGCACTGTGTACAATCGAGTTATATCTTTCATGCAATGTGTTGTACAACCGTGTTCCATCTTTCGTGCATTGTTTACAACCGTGTTATATCTTCCACGCACTGTGTTCAATCGTGTTGCATCTGCTCTATAAAGGATGCAATGCTTTGGTATACCTCGCGCTATTTACAAGGGACGTTCGCGTTTTTCGGAATGTTGTGTTTTCCATAATTATTATAATTAGTTCGCAAATATTATTATTTGGCAAACATTATACCGTTATTACAAAGATTATACCGTTATTTTTTTTAAATGTTCGAGAAACAAGTCAGAGAACTACAGTCCATTGAGTTGAACATCGGTGATATGCAAATTATTAGAAAGACTAATTAAAGATCACATGGTGGATTTTCTTGTAAAATAAACTTGATGAAACCATCGCAACATGGGTTTCTAAAAGAGAGGTCATGATTAACAAATATGTTATGTTTTTGGAAGATGTCACTAAGTGGGTAGACGAGGGATCACCAGTAGATATCATCTACAGGGGTACTTAGATTTTCAGAAAGCTCTCAACAAGTTCCACATCAAATACTACTGATTAAATTAAAGGCCCATGGCATAGGAAATAGTTTAGTTTACTGGATAGAAAACTTGCTGATTGACAGAAGACAACGGGTAGTAGTTGATGGGGAGGCTTCAAACTGGAAATCTGTTTTCAGTGGGGGTATCACAAGGATCAGTACTGGGACCTATATTATTCTTAATATATATATATATCAACGATGTGGACGATGATATAACAAGTAAGGTGTTGAATTTTGCGGATGATACAAGTGTTTAGAAGGATTAAACGTGATGAAGATAGACAGCATTTACAAGATGATATTGACAGGTTGATCAAATGGTCTGAAAAGTGGCCAATGTTGT